>BMAV01025923.1:0-30984 GCA_019973955.1 Trichonephila inaurata madagascariensis
TTTTTTTGAAATTTCAAAACGCTTTTATACTTTCACCTATTCTGACTAATGGACCAGTAGTTTAATCTAGGAGAAAGAAACCACCGAACCATGTCCAATAAGGTAATATTATAACTACAAAAAAAACCCCCTCCTTTTAAATCAGAACATATTTATTTCCTTTTGACTATTTGGTTCTTTTTAAACTTCTAAAAATAAGGATATTTCCAAATTCTTAATAACAATAATAAGGCAACATTTTGATACATTAAACATTATGAATTTCCAAAGATTTCAGAGTTAAATCTTTATTTTACGCTTAGCTAGCTAAAATAATCATTTCTGTCTGAAATTAAAAAATTTTCAGTAATTTTTTGTTTTGTTTTTGAGATTAAAATATAAAATTCTAGAAAAAAAAAATTAATCAAATTTCTATCTATCCTTCCTGCACAAATATTGTGGTCGCAGCTTTGATTTTTTTAGAAACAAGTAATATAAAAAAAAAAAATTTAAGTCAACTCCTACTTAGATAAACAAAGAAACATTTTATTTTAGCTACTTTTTATTAAATAGTTACAATTAATATAAATATGTATATAAATACACATATATAACTTAACTCAGTGGCACGACAGCTCATGATGGCCAAGGCCTACTGAGCCCAATTCAGTATACGCGACCTTGGGTCCTGAGGTGCATGAGCAGATGTTCCGGTCAGGAGTTAAGTCTGACGCGAAACCCCCAGTGTTAAGTTCCCAAGCAAGCTTGGTACTCATTTATCGACCCACTGGAGGGATGAAAGGCTGAGTCAACCTTGCCCAGCCTGGGGTTTGAACCTCAGACCTGTGGCGTGGAAGCACGATGCACTAGCCACTCAGCCACTGGGCTTCACACACACACACACACACACACATATATATATATATGTGTGTGTGTGTGTGTGTGTATGTGTGTATGTGTGTGTGTATATGTATATATATATATATGTCACAATATTAAGTGGTAATTAATTTTTATTCATTATCATTAAAGTATCGTATTGTCATCCAAAACAATCGTATATATAAAATTTCAGTTCAACTGAATGCTTTAAAACGTGAGAAAAAAACTTTTTCAAGTTTTGACACAAGTCGCCAAAAATGATGCCGACGTGGCTGTATTTGTAATTCCTTGAATAATTAGTTTTAATCAATTAATTTTTATTAATTATAATTAAATTACTGTATTGTCATCCAAAATAATCCTGTACATAAAATTTCAGCTCAATGGAGCGCTTTAAAATGTATTTTATTAACAATTGAAAATTCCACCAAGATAAATAAATAAATATATAGAGAGTGTGAGCTAATAGTAGGAATTGAAAAAAGTAGTCTTGTCTCTCTATCATGTTCAATAATTTTTTGAGACATGGTTTAGATCAGTGGTTCTTAAACCGTTGTCCAAGGACGCCCGGATGTCCCCAGCGCCTTGGTCTCTTCATTTAATGTTCAGATTTCCTTCTTTTACAGACTCTGAAAAGCCTCGAGGGAAAATTAAAAGATGTGTTATTCTAAATTAGACCACTAAATTGCCTCCAATGAAAAACTCTACAGAACATGTATTTCTGTAACAGACTCGTAGCCGATGTATCATGAATTCGAGCCTAGTACCGCTGAAGACCCGCCGTGCTGGGCGGGAAGGGGGGGGGCGATAAACGGAAAAAAGGTCGAAGCTAAAAAGTCTTCTCATTGGTGTAGTGAGGAAATCAGGAGAGGGGGATGTAAGCTTAGGTGTCATCCTCGTCACTTGACCATGGTTAAATAACGAGGTCCGTCGCTAAAAGCCCTCGAGTAGCTGAACGGCGTGACGTAAATTTTCACTCACTCAGGCTTAGATTTTTCATTTTTTCAGTTCTCGATGGCATGTAAATTAGAATGTAATGTTTATATTTTTTTATGCCAGTTTTTCTTTAGTTATTATGAAATGGGCTAAATTAATGTGACGTCATAGCCACATGAGGAATGCAAATGATTCAACCAATCAATTTATGCCCTTTGTTGTTTCCAGATTTTGCTTTTTGCAAAAACTTTCTTCTAAAGATTACATATATTAAGGTATCCGACTACGTTTGGAACCGTGATTTTAAAAAAGCGCATAAATGAATATTTTTCATGATATTTAGTGTCACAGATTAGAATATATGTATAAAATTGTTTTAAGGACATTTTGACCAAAAAAATTATTTAAATACAATATTTCGACAAAAAAATTAATTTAGAATGATCTTTTTTCAAAATGTTCTCCTTTTGTGAAAATTGCTTCTATTATAATAATATTTTGCCTGTATATAGCTCAGATCTCCCTCTGTACAGAGGCTCAACTAGAATTTTTGAAATATATAACTTAGAAGTGGGTATGTTTTACGACAACAGGGGGGAAATTTTAAGAAAAAAATGCCGATAATTATATATTTCAATGGGTTGTCACTCTGAAAATAATGGGAATTTTTAAAAAATCATAGTTGAGCCTCTATACAGGGGTCTGAGCTATATACAGGCAAAATATTATTATAATAAAAGCATTTTTCACAAAAGGGGAACATTTGGAAAAAAGGTTATTCTAAGTTAATTTTTTGCCGAAATATTGTATTTAAATATTTTTTTTTTACCAAAATGTCTTTAAAACAATCTTATACATGTATTCTAATCTATGTGACACTAAATATCATGAAAATTATCCATTTATGTGCCTTTTTAAAATCACAGTTCCTAACGTAGTCGGATACCTTAAAGAGACAATTTTTTTTTACAATGAAAAGGAGGACGAAAAATTTAAGAAAAGGTTACAACTTAAACACATATGAAACGTTTTATTAATTCAAACAAAAATACGCTAATTACGCTTACATTATTCTTTAATTATTATCTTAAAAGAGTATTTTTCCATTGAATGAATTTTTTTTGTCAACGTATCTTTTTATCATATATCGGAAATTTCGGGCGAAAATCCTTCATACTGATTTTTACGGTAAGCACTGTAGCTAAAATATTAACATTCAATTTTGATTTCTTACTAGTCACTTCACAAAAATCATTACCAACTGAAAAAAACTCTTTCAACTGCTGCATTAGTTACAGGGCAGAGCACAACGTACATTCAATAAGAATAATTATATTTTCATATGGAATGTGTTCATTTTTTTGAAATGGTTTAAGTAATTTCAGCCATATTTTACCAATTTCTCAGCATGTGTGGATTTTTCAATTTTGTTCTAATTTATTAGAATTTAAATATACATTCAGTCTTCTTTATACTTCAAAAAGACAATTGTCATCGATTTTAAAATCAAAAAATACCATTGAAAACTGTTATTTCCTGTGATATTTGTTTCAGATCATTCTTCGACATTTTGGAAAGATGTTTGGTTCATCTCTGAATACAGAGATAAACAGATCAGTTTTAAAATATTGAAAAGGAGGACAAAAAGGTGGACACTTTTTGAGGAAGGACAGAACCTATAAAAGGAGGACTGTCCTCCCTAAAGGAGGACGGTTGGTCACCTTACATATATGTAAGGCGTAATAACGCAAATAGGTAAACAAAATGCATTTGGTTTAAAAAAATAATATAAAATTTTTTAGAAGAATCTTAAGATTTGTGTGTGCACATCTTTACTCAATTATCAATTTGAAATTTCATCTAAATTGTATAATTAGAACAAGTACAAGTCCAATGTCCTTTTTAAATTCAATGGATGGCAAGTGATTACATTTATCATGAATCTAACCCATTATGTTAGAAAATTTTTTAAATGTAACTTCATTACTGATGAAAGCAAGTATTGTGGAAAATATATTATTATTATTTTACACAGTGAAAATATATGTCAGCACCCGCGCATTTTCATTTAATTTTTACAAATCTTCTACCAGACAATAATAATAATAATTAAATTTCGTTTAATAAGAATGTTTACTAAATTAAAAAAAAGTGTTTATAAAAATTTTTTTCAGGGACAATATATATATTTGAATACTGCACTCAAAAGAAAAAAAATAATTATATTATTTTTTAAAATATAAGTTATATTTGATCAGACTTATATTCTCATGGCTCTCGTATCGTATTCGATACGAGTATGATAAAAACAAGTAATATGAAAAAAAGATTTTTAAGGTATCCGACTACGTTCGGAACCGTGATTTTGCAAAAGCGTGTAAATGGATAATATTTATGATATTTAGTATCACTTAGATTAGAATATATGTATAAAATTGTTTTAAGGACATTATGACAAAAAAAATTATTTAAATACAATATTTTGGCAAAAAATTAACTTAGAATAACCTTTTTTCCAAATGTTCTCCTTTTGTGAAAAATGCTTCTATTATAATAATAATTTGCCTGTTTATAGCTCAGACCTCTGTACAGAGGCTCAACTATAATGTTTGAAATGCATAACTCGGAAGTCGGTTTATCCATGTTTTACGAAAACAGAAGGGAGAAAATTTAAGAAAATACGCCGATAATTATTTCAAATGGTTATAACTCTGAAAATTTGAATTTTTCAAAACTCATAGTTGAGCCTCTGCACAGCGGTCTCAGCTGTATACAGGCAAAATATTAATACAATAGAAGCTTTTTTTACAAAAGGAGAACATTTGAAAAAAAGGTTATTCTAAGTTAATTTTTTACCAAAATATTGTATTTAAATAATTTTTTTTGTCATAATGTCCTTAAAACAATTTTATACACGTATCCTAATCTAAGTGACACTAAATATCATGAAAATTATACATTTATGTGCTTTTTTAAAATCATGGTTCCGAACGCAATCGGATACCTTAAGTCAATTCCTACTTATTAATTATCATTAAAGTATCGTATTGTCATCTACAACAATCGTGTCTATAAAATTTCAGTTCAACTGAATGCTTTAAAACATGAGAAAAAAACCTTTTCAAATTTTGTCACAAGTCACCAAAAATGATGCCAACGTGGTTGTATTTGTAATTTTTTAAATAATTAGTTTTAATCCATTAATTTTCATTAATTATAATTAAATTACTGTATTGTCATACAAAATAATCATGCATATAAAATTTCAGATCAATGGAGCGCTTTAAAATGTATTTTATTAATGATTGAAAATTCCACCAAGATAAATAAATATATAGAGAGTGAGAGCTAATAGTAGGAATTGAAAAAAGTGGCAGAATTTTAGGTTGGGGTAAAAAATAGTGAATTTATCTTGAAATTTGATAACAAAATCACCTTAAACCTTTTAAGGATTCACAGTAAAAAGGAATGCGCTAATTGTAAAAGCTAATATCATTTTCAAAAAAAAAAAAAAAAAAAAAAACTTATATAATTAATGATGTATTTTTGCTAAATTCATTCTTTGTAACACATATTTTACTCTATAATTTAAGAAAAAGCTGCGAAATGCGAAACTGTAATTATTAAATTCTATTTATGATGGCAAATGTTCGAAAACCTACATACTCTTTTCGAAGAAACAGGCTCATAATTAAAATAAAAACATTAATTGGCTTCTGTAGAACAACAAACTTCAAAGCTCAGAATTTTGTTCCGTCTAAAATACTTAACCTAATTGAATAACCGCTTAAATTTACATTAGTTGTGCAAGTTACGCCTGTTGCTAGAGAGAACGTGTCAACAAACTTTTTAACCTCGGAATGAAAAAAAACGAGAACTTCTTCATAATTAATAAGCTTTTTACGGAGAACTTCTAAAACTAAACAAAATATATTAAGTACTTTTTAATTCAATTTTGCGGTGGTTTTAATGATGCCCTTAAGGTTTTATATGCGTAAATCTTCATATTTTTCTAGGTTAAAAACGACAACTACTGATTTTTAAAGTTATGTTTTTACGCAGTAGCAATATTTGCATCAGCATTTCATAACCTAAATGGTCTTGTGATAAAATATGTAAACACAGAAATAAAACACATATTGGATGAATATGATAAAGTTTGCTCAAACATTTTTGAAATTTAAAAAAAAAAATGCTCTCTTCAGCAGTGGTCTCCAACCCCTGGTCCATGGACCGGTACCGGTCCGTGGATTAAATACTACCGGCACACACAAGAAACATTAAATTATTTCCCTTTTACTTACTATGGTATATTTTCTTGGGTTTGGGCTACTTTTTATGAAAATTACTTTATATTCATTTTTTGGTGAAGCTATATTTTATTTTGAAGTCACGATTAAATAGAGTTAAATTAAAAATACTAAATCAAAACAGTCTAAAATATAAACATTCAACGTCCTCCCCCTCAGCGGGCCGCGGTAGAATTAACAAACGTTGTCCGGTCCACGGCGATAAAAAGGTTGAGGAATATTGCTCAACAGGGTCATATTTTTCATAACCTGTGGAGAAAGCTGAAGACTAAATTAAAAACTTAAATTTTTTTCTAAATTTTCTTTAACAATGATAATACTCTTTCTTTATCTAACTTTAATTTATAACTGTATTGATAGCCTCTCATGTTTAAACACGATCAATGAGACATCTAAGGCAGTGCTTCTCAAACTTTTAATATTTGCCCCACCCAATATTCACAGTCATAATTTTCATCGCACCCCTCCCCTCCATACAAGAAAAAACATTGAATGCAATAATACTATACCTTGACGCGAAAGCTACAATACGATTTTAACACCTCTTAAATGTTAAAATCGTATTGAATCGTTAAGTGTATACGCGTCTCGCTCAACCGGTGTGTCAAATGCCTCGGTCGTATATACACGTCTTTCCGAAGAACGATATTTTCTGAGCACTGCTATCCATAAAATCATTCCGAAGGCTCTGGAATGCAATAAAAGGACTTGACAGTGTTAGCAAGGGATTTACTTACATCAGAGAATTTCCTTAATTATTCCTTTTCTCCCCCTCCCTTCCCCAGCATATCCCATACGCGCACCTACTTGGAAAACAGAGGCATTGGGGACCGAATAACATAACTTTTAATCGGTAGTTTAAGGATTATTAATAAACCATACAAATTATCAAGATAAGTGTTAATTTTTGTCTATAATTTTATATATAACAAGCCTATGGGGGGGGGGGGGGGGCTCTGGGGTAACTATTAAACTTGTTCTTAACATAGTACTGTTGAATTAATTATAAAATGCACTGTACAGTATTGATGCATTTAAGAGTATTATATCAGTTTAAATGTGTATTTTATTTTTTTATTATTTTAAAATGTATTTTGTTTCTTTACTTTCAGTAAATTTATAATTTTTTAAAAATAACCTTTTGTTTTCGACTTTACAATATACCCCTCTCGTAGAGTTATCTCGCCTCCCTAGGGGGTCGCGACCCACAGTTTGAGAAACGCTGATCTCAGGCATAAATGACACAATTAGTGTCAACTATTTTTTTTATCGTATTCTCTCTAAATACATATAAGAGGTATTTTATAGATTACAGTGGGCAACAAATTTTAATATAGTTCAGGCATCCGAGATGAATGTAATCAATTCAGAAAGAATGAAATGTATTGAACATGGATATGGCTACGGTTTTTTGTAACGCTTAAGCATTGTTTGAACTGTGTGTATGTGTGTGTAATAATTCCCGTTAATTTTCTTTTGACAGTTTTTTAATTTGTAATGGTCCTTAGCTCTCCAGGGGAATTCGCTTTATCAATCAACTTCTAGTTTACCCTCCTATAACGGGATTTAACTGTAAATTTAACACTTCGAAATTATGTGTGCGCAGCGTTTCTAAATTAGGTGTTAAATAATCTACATCATTTGATATATTTAGACCAATCAGAGGAGCTTTTCACGGAAATCATATAATTTTAGGAACTTCCATTTGGCATTTTGTATGTTAACTGAACTTTTCTGGAAAATTCCAGCCGCTTTTTATCCTTGTCATACTGTTCCTTTAGCTGTTGTGTCGCGTTATTTATATGTGTGTTTGTTATTTATGTTACATTTTTGTGATGTTTTCTACTTGTAAAATAAATGTGGATCAAAAGTAACAAGCCTTATTTATTGTATTATGAAATGTAAAATATTCTCGGCAAAATGCATTTCATGCATGTATATCAGTGCTTCTCAAATTTTCATTATTAACGACCCAATTTTCAATCATAATTTTCATCGCCCCCGCCTCATACGATAGCATTATATTGAATGCAACAATTATATAGTTTGATTCTAAAGCTACAATACGATTATAATGACCCAAATTACCAATATAAGTATTAAATTTTGTATGTAATTTGGCACATCCCAAGCCCATGGGAGTCAGTAGTAATTATTAAACTTGTTCTTAGTTTAGTAATGTAAATTAATTATCAAATATATTGCCAGTGCTGGTAAATTTATAAGTATATTCTATCAGTGTAAATGTGTATTTTATTATTTATTTTGTCAGAATGTCTTTTGTTTTGCTTCCTTTCAGTAAATTAATAATTAGTTTTAAATAATCTTTTCATTTCGACTTTTCGATATGCTCGCGCCCCCCACGTAGTTATTATGCCCCCCTAAGGAGGCGTACCTCCCAGTTTGAGAAATGTTGAGGTATATTATAATACCTTAAGAATATCTTAATTCGGGCTTTCGATTTCTATTGGTCTGTCATTTATAATTAAGGTGCGGAGCATCTCTGATGAGCGTCCAACACGAATCGGCGGACACAGCCATTGACCAATATTGCTTGGTACCGTTTTTTCATGTTGTCAATGTCCTGATGAAAACGTCCGCCGAGCTTATCTTTGACCTGCCTGCAGTAATTAGGGAAGAAATTAAAGTGGGAATCTGGAAACAAGATCATTAAAGACATATTACACACACACCATCGAAATCCTGATATAAAACCAACATATTCTCATCCAGATCCTTATGATTTTGGGTCTTGCTATTTCTCAGGAAGTTTGTTGACACATGATAGATTGCATTCCCCAGATCTGTTTTTCTTTACTTTGAAGATTTCTTAGGGCCTCTGAAAAGCTGCTTAAATTGAGGCCCCTGAAAAATACCTTTAATCTTTCACTGTGCCCCGAGGGAACTTTTCATACACGTACTTGTGTGTGTGTGTGTGAAAAAAAATGCTATTTATATTCTTCTACATAGTAAGTTTTTGACAAGAACGAACTTGATGGCAAAGGAGGAATGAGGATTTTATGTGGGTTTCCAATGGGTGTTCCACATTAAGTGCTCCAGGCTTAAGTGATAATTTTTTAATGTGGTGTTGTAGTGAAAAACGACTTCTCTGCCGTCTCACAGACAAAGAAAACAGTAGCACTTTGTGTATTCTAGCTGCAAATCCATAAACAGAGACACTACTTTCAGGTCAGCACAGATTTTCCAGCAATACTTTTTTACTGTAATTAACCTCCAAAGGCTGTTTTAGATCGTAATAAGGCTCCTTCACGTAAAATGCAAGTGTGACATGTATGGATGAAAGCTGATCCCATTATTCAGCAAAACCATCTTGAGACTCAGTTTTAAAGCCTCTACAGGGTATTGCCTAATTCAACCGATTAGTAGGTAGATTGTAGACAACAAATCAACATAGAACATGAGGTTACAAACCACTTTTAGTCGGTGAAAATCGCGATGAAACAGGACGATGTGCCAGACGAGGGGAGTGGCTGAACGAATACAAGGATAAACATATACTCCCTGAACACCTCAATGGTGCAAAAGACCTTGTTTTCCTACAGCGTGTCCTCCCAGAACTAATGCAGGGAGTACCGGCCACTGCGCACCAGAACGTGAGATTCATGCATGAGGGTATTTCAGCAGATTTCGCGATTACGGTGTGTAACCACCTCCTTACTACATATGCTGAAAAGTGGATGGGTGGACTTGTGCGGTGGACCTGTTGCTTGGCTTCCACGCTTCCGGGATCGCAATCCCTTGGTGCCACCTGAAATCACTTATGTATGAGACGCTTGTAGCTACAGAGGAGAATCTCACTGCACAGAGGTGGCTGCGGTAGCCCAGTGGTCAAGGTATCGGATCATGGCAGGCATGTCATGAGTTCGAGCCCAGTACCACTAAAGAACCGTCGTGTAGGGGAGAAATGCACGTTAAATCTGTCGAAAGTTCAAACGTCCTCCCGTTGGTGTGGTGTGGTAGTTAGGAGAGGGGGTGCCAGCTCAGGTGTCGTCGGCGTCACTTGACCATGGTTCAAAATTACGAGGTCCGTCACCAAAAACCCTCGTGTAGCTGAAAACAGTGTCACGTTAATATTCACTCATTCACTCACAGCACGGATCGCGTCACTTCTGCTGACATTGCCAATACACTGGAATTGTTAAAACGCATTCGAAAATTCGTCCACCAGTGTTGGCTGTGCAATGACCTATGTGGCTGCGGTCTTGTGACAAAGACTTGTCGTTGCATTTTTGACGTCGTGCTGTGATGCATTGTTCGTATTTTAAACATGCTTTACGTCTAATATACGTATTTCTTACCTCTTATCGCCCCTTTTCATTACACTCGAATCACACCCTTAATAACTATTTTTGCGAATTATTCCGACAAAACTTTGTTTGCGACCCCACGTTCTGTGGTGATTTGCCGTCCCCATGCTGCTTACTATCACCCCTTTGAATTTGTCGGTCGAATTCGGCAGTACCCTGTATAAACACTCGCCCTTCATTGGGCCCATGTGCAGTGTGGAATTCTTTTAGTAGGCCATCAATATCACAGTAAATCACAATCAATCTTCTTTTGTGAAGAAAGCAGATGATGTCTGGAAAATTATTTTTAATCATTGACCCAAAATATAAACAAATACCCTAAAACTCCAATGCGATCTGAAGATTTCTTTAGCTGGGTACCAAGAATTATATATAAGGAATTTATAAAAATTCCAGAAGAGACAAGAAATCGCCTTCAAAATTGATGTTCTTGGACAAAATCCCTGGAAAAACTCTTCAAGCTTTTCAAAAATAATGATCGACATTTAAAATAACATGAAAAATATAAAGAATTGTCAATTAATGACTGATTCAATTTTAAAAACATAAAATGGAAAGTTTTGCAAAGAGTTGCTTTAGTCATCAATGGTCATTTTATCGAAAAAAAATTGGCAGTTATAGGGACTGCCGATAGAAGAGAAAACTTAGAACTTTTAATATTAAAATTTGAAATTTCATAATGTTTGAATTAAAATTATCAGCATCAATCTGGTTTTCATATCTATTGACAATCCAAGCAACAATTATAAGCATGTTTATATGGTTTTTTATTATTAAAATATATTTCATGATAAAATATAAATACAATTCAATTGAAATAACAATTAATATACAATCATATTATTTATGTGGATAATATTTGTATTTACTTAAATTTCGATGTACTCGATTTTTAACATTGTTTTAATTGTTTGCATCATTGTCATCCTTAATTTCAACAATACTTATACTTTTTGTACTTTCAATTATTTCATTTTGTTCTAAAAAAGATACAATAGGCTTATGGTCACTAAAGTAAGAAAAGAAAATGTTTGATTCAAATTTATCTAACAAGGAGAGGGCACGGCTAAGGAAATTCATTTCGGGTCAAGACTTGGTGTAATAGTAGTACTCCTTTAGGGTGTTCAACCCTTAATGTAATTCTGTCGAATGGCCAGTCAATTCGGAGAAAACAGCGTTCGAAATTCATGCTTAGCTTTTATACAATTAAGTTTCAATTTTTTTCACCGGCCCAGTGGCTCGTCGTCTGCTTTGAATACGGGTGAAACCGAGTTCGAATCACGCAGAAATCTTTTTTTTCTTTCAATTCCTTTAATTATTTCTTAAAATTAAATAAATTATTTATGAAAGGTTTATTTTAAATATTAAATGATATTTATGTAATTATTTTGTATTTTATAAAGTAAAAAATAAATACATTTATTATTTAAAATTAATTATTAATTAAAATTATTATAAATTAAAATAATATATATTATATATTTAAAATAAATTATTAATTAAAATTATTTAAAATAAATTATTAATTAAAATTACTTAAAATTATGAAAATTACATAAAATTATTAAAAATTAAAATTACATAAAATTATTAAAAATTAAAATTACATAAAATTATTAAAAATTAAAATTATTTAAAATTATTAAAAATTAAAATTATTTAAAATTATTAAAACTTAAAATTGCATAAAATTAATTATTAATTGAAATGACTTAAAACTATTATTAATTAAAATTAATTAAAATTATTTAAAAGTACTATTAATTAAAATTATTTAAAATATTTTTAATTAAAATTAATTATTTATTAAAATTATTTAAAACTAATATTAATTAAAATAATTAATTAGTATTAATTTGAAATATTTAATTAATATTAATTAAAACTATTAAAAATTACTTAAATACAATTATTAATAAATTTTAAATAGAAATATTTAATTAATATTAATTAAAACTATTAAAAAATTATTTAAATACATTTATTAAAATTATTAAATATTTTTTTAATATTAAGTAAATTTATTTAAAAAGGACTTATTAAGTATTTCATATAATTATAAAATAATTAATTCAATAATAATATATTTTATAAATTATTTTATATTATATATATAATATTTCATTTATAGTACATTATATTTCACATTATAAAACTATTTGTAAATAATTTTTATGTAAAATATCATTTAATATTTATTATATATGTTATTATAAATATTGTTACGAATTTTGTGTAAATAGTGTAAATAATTTGTATATTTGAGTGTTTAATGCATTTATATTACTCTATGTTATGTTTATTTCATGTTAAAATTGTACCATTCACAAGCAATGCCGACCCTTACGTTATCATGGCGATCCAATGAGAACTTGGCGAAATCTTGGCGGTAGAGCCGTTGGCATCATTTTTGGCGACCAATTTGGTGACTTTGGCGACCAATTTGGCGATTTTGGCGTCATTGGTGACCATGTTGGCGAGTTCGGAACCCTCGGCAATCTTCTAGAAAGTAGTAGATCTCTCCACTAGTGTCACGTTCAATGACACGAGCTGTTATATTTCTGGAAGTTTCTGTCGCGCCTATAAAGGAGATGCTCGCCGGGACGGCGAGGAGTCTGGATTAAACCAGCGAGTAGTGAGGATTGTTTTGACTAGCGATTAGCTCGGCTGTGCTTGTGAATAATCTTTACTTACGTGTATTTTTAAACACTGGTGATTGTGTTTGATTGCTGTTGAAGGTGTTAAGACCTTCGGATATTTACTCTGAGAATATTGCTGCTGAATCCTGTATTTAAAGGATTGGATTTTTGATAATAAATTCGCATCTCTTAAGAACTGTTCGCATCTCTTTAATCGCTCTTAAAGAACTGTTTATTTTCTTTGTGATTGTTTTTTTGCATAAAATTCTCGAGCCCTCGGATCTACGTAACAATATTATTTATTTATATAAAATATATTTGTTAAACATTATATAAATATTTATCTAATTACAGTAATTTTTTTTTTACTTTATAAAATGTAAAATAATTATGTAGAATATCATTCAATATTTAATAAACCTTTCATAAATATTTTATTTAATTTTAAGAAATAATTAAAGGAATTGAAAGAAAAAAAAGTTTTCCGCGTGATTCGAACTCAGTTCCACCCGCCTTCAAAGCAGACGATTACCCAACCGAGCCACTGGGCCAGTGAAAAAAATTGAAACTTAATTGTATAAAAGCTAAGCATGAATTTCGAACGCTGTTTTCTCCGAATTGACTGGCCATTCGACGGAATTACATTAAGGGTTGAACACCCTAAAGGAGTACTACTATTACACCAAGTCTCGACCCGAAATGAATTTCCTTAGTCGTACCCTCCCCTTGTAAGTATCGCGTAAAAACCGCATCGATCGTTGTCTTATATTTTATAGTACTGAGTTTTCGATCATTGGGCATATTTAAATTAAGTGCTTCATTTAGAAATTCAATTAGTGGTAGATTCTTTTCATCTGCAAAGTTAATATATAAGTCTCCACTTAAAATAATCGGTACATTATCATATTTTTCGCCAAATCTTTTTTCGAGTATTTCAGAACCTTCTTTTGTATAAATCATCAAATTTTCGAATAAAAATTGTTGCATCTGTCTCATACATTTTCCAGGTGAAATATAAACGACAACCATTAATATGTATTGCCCATTCTCGGAATCGCAACGAGCAACGCCTATTTCGCCTATATATCAAAAACATTAACACCCCAATGCTTCTAGTGAAATTAGTATGTATGTCCATATGGGAAGTAATGAAGTGTGACGTATCTTGAATATTGTGATAAATAGCTACGCCTGCTGCTGGAACTTCAGGTCTTTTATAACTTATTACAAAGTTGAAATTCGGAATATCAAGTGGTTCTTTGTTTTTCATACGAATTTCTGACAAAAGCAGAACATTTGACTTTTTTACGATAGTATCATTTTTTAGGTCAGCTACATGCGCATGCAAACTTTGACAATTGAATGAAAATATCGATAATCCTTTCTTGTTGGAGATGAATTCTAGAAAAGTTTTGGTGACCGTTTGTAGTGTATTGTTTTGTAACCTTTTCAATTCTAACGTTAGATCCTCTCGATGACTTGTTGATCCTTTATGATGTTTATCTGTTTCTGAAGCATTTAGAGATGTTCTTGTTCTACCAATCCAAAATTTCCAGCTGCTGCTAATATTTTCTTGAGTAACCAAAAATAAACCTTGAATCCTCGTTACTCTTGTTAAAGCTACGTATACTAATTCTCTAGGATGTTTGCGATCGAATTCGTAGACAATAGCATCATAAGTACCTCCCTGTGATTTGTGAAAAGTCATTGCCAAAGCAGAAATAAGTGGAAAATGTATTCATCTCGCTATTATGGTTTTATTGTTATTGATTGGTATGGATGATGTGTGTTGTGTGTGTGTGTGTGTCTGAGGAGTGATTGGCACAGCATCATCGTCAAGATTAAGGCGGACACTAAGATTCCTCGATTTTGTAGCTTGTTTTCGTCCACATAGTCTTGGAAATTTCATCCAAATTCTTATTTTGATGCCATAATTTTCATCTCTCTCTACGTAACACAATTCTCCAACAGTGCCATTTGATAATCCGTCTGCAACATCTATGTTGTTTGTTATCATGTAAGGTCGGTTGAGAACTAAAATTTATTCGTAAGGCAATCCACCAGTGTCACATCAGCTCTCATTTTATGCAACTTCTGTCTAACAAAATTTTCTTGCTCAGCATTATGAAACCCTACGAAAACATCAGAGATGCCAAAGATATTGTTTTATTTTCTTCACTGTTTAAAATAGAATGGTTGTACTCATTTACCGTGACGTTTGTAAATATAAGTTTAATTCCTTCAAACATACTGATTAAGCTTCTTCTTTTGTGATAAACCTTGATTCTATTACCTGTATTTCTTCTTCCGTTAAAATTTCCAATCTTCGTTAAAATTTCGACAAACTATCCTCTTGACTCATTACTTGTTTCAATTCAAATTTTTTAGCCAAGTTGTTTCACCAGTAATTTGAATATAAAATTATAGATAATCATTTTGCAAAAAATAGCAAAGCACATATTTTTTTTTGACAATTTAAATTAATAAATAATGATTTCAAAATATTAAATTTTTAAATAAAAAAAATATTTAATGAAATTAAAGTTGGAGCCGTTTTTATTATTTTAAATAAAGATTTTAATGATATAAGGTAATAAACTATATAATTTTGCCTTAATAATCATATTTTAAACTTCAACACATAATCTTGAATTATTATTAGATTTTATAAAATTTTTAATTTCAAACTCTACGATAAAAATATGATTGAACAACTAGAAGTTTGTTTTACCACGGTAGTAAGAAAACATCTAAGCCACTGTGAAATACTAATCTGGATTGCGTGATGCATTTTGCAGAGGTTAAATCTTAGGAAATAAATAATACAAAATTTTCAAACGCCAGAATAAATACTAGTATTTAAAATAATTTTCTGTTATTTATTATTTTTTTTATCTTAAAAAGATTGGTATATTTATTTAGTACTCACTATTGTACTGCACAATGATTCTTCAATTAAACGATTCAAATAATAATCAAACAAAAACACTGTTTCAACAATGCACAGTATATACACATTGAGCTTTTCACTAAATCCATTCAATTTCACTTATAAGATATACACAGTACTATACGTCAGCTGTATAGCTACAGATATACTGCTATAAGCATGTCAGTGACGCGAACGCAGGAAATTTCATCCATCCAAAAAGTTTCTAAGGCGCACAGCACACTGCGCGTGCGCCAGGCATGAACATGTCGGTGACGCGAACCCATAAGATTTTCCCCTAACAAAAAGTGCCCAACGCGGCTAAAGAAGTTTTCACTTCAAAAATACATGTAGAATTGCATTGATTGATTTAGATTGATTATGTGTAGGTGAGTGTAGGTGAGTGGATTGATTTATTGAATGATTTGGATTAATAGGTCACACATACACACAAGCGAGAAATTTGGATTGATTGATTGAGTGTGCGATTTGGATTGAAAGAGTGAATGAGTAAATTGAATTGATAGAGTGACTTTGGATTGATTGATTGATTGATTTATGGAGTGAGTGAGTGATTTGGATTGACTGATTGATTGATTGATTGAGTGACTTGACTTGATAGATTTGTATTGATTCATCTGATTAGATAGATTGGTTGATTGACTGATTAATTTGAACTGATTCATTCCGCTAAAACTAATGCATTTTTTTTTATCAATAAGTAGCAAAAAAATATAATATTATTTTCAGTATTTTTAATTAAAACCATTTATTTTTTTCTAATTTTATTTTTTTTTTACTAATTGAAATATGCATGAATTTTATATTTATGTAATACGTATTAATGCCTTATGTTAAATGCATAACTGTAAATATACATATCCAAACACATGAAAATTTGAACTCTCATCACTTATTTTACATAATTTTTCGAATTAAATAAGGTGTTATTTATTTCCTTTTACGTGGTTTTTGGAATAGCGTAGAACACCTCTCTTTTTACTACACAAATCATATCCCTTTTTTCAACGTATTTTTACCTGAGTTTCGATGAACTCTATGAGTATTTAAAAAATAAGTTAGTTGTGTGTCATTTTTTCCACTTTAAAATGATTCAAAACCGATCTAAAAAAACACGTAGCGTGATTCATTTTAATATTCACTGTATATCCTTGATTTAAAGGACAAGGAATTTCGAGTTTTTAAGTTTGTGCATCATAACTTTTTATTGTAAAAAAATTCACTCGTATGTGAGCTCGTGAGAGCTCCTAATATATCTAAGTAGAACAGACGTATCTAAGGCACAAGAATTTATCAATAGCCTTTAAGCTTTTAAAGCCATAAATAGACACACACTGGAAGTATTAGTAGAATCCTGTCTCTTCACAAACAATTAATTTAATCGAATCACCGATTGGAATTCGAACACTCCGTGTAACGCCCTCTATTGGGCCGTGTCAACAAACTTGTCTCTTCGTAACCTCGAAACAAAAACAGGAATTTTTTTTTAAATTGGTAAAGCTTGTTTATAAGTGATAATGCTTTCTCAATTTATCTGAAACCAGATAAAGCTCTTCCGATTTAAAGTCTCAAAACTTAATTTATAAGTAATTGTTTTTTACCGATATCTCTGAATATAAAAACGTTAATTGAATATTCAGCGAAATATATATTTCATTTACATCTAACCGACCTCATAATTCAAAATGATAAGTTATTTGGATTTTTGTAAGGAGTTTGATTCAGAAAAATATTAAATCGTCAAAATATTTGTTAACTATCATTCTTGACCCATACAGAATCATAAGGTTTTTAAGAGTAAATATTAATATGTAAATGTTTATTTTAATTTGTTTTTATGCAAAATAAATAAAAAAAACTTAATAAAAATACATAGCGAGATGTGTAGTTTTATCAAGCATTTTTGTTTTCAATTGTTCAAATACCGTACTTACTTGAATCTAAGAAGCCATCGATTCTAAGCCACTCCACGAACTCTCAAAATGTTTTTGTGAAAAAATATTGTCATCGATTCTAAGCTGCATGCCCAATTCTAAGGTGACCAGGTTTTTTACAATGAACAAAAAGGACGCGTGCATGCGAAAAATTTAAGAAAAAGTTACAACTTAAATATATGAAACATTTTATTGATTCAAATAAAAATACGCTAATTACGCTTGCATTCTTTTTAATTATTTACTTAAATGAGTATTTTCCCATTGAATAATTTTTTTTTCAATAAATCTTTTTGTAATGCATCGAAAATTTCAGAGTAAAAGAATATCCTTCTTACTAAATTGTACGGTATAAGTATTGCAGTTAAAATATCAACATTTAATCTTGATTTCTCACTTGTCCAAAAATCATTATCAATTGAAAAAACTCTTTCAACTTCTGCATTAGTTCCAGGGCAGTACAACGTAAGTTCAACAAGAATAACTAAATTATCCCATAGAAAGTGTTCCTTTTTGAAAGGGTTAAGTATTTCCACCCATCTTTTATCAATTTCAGCATGTTGGTTTTCCCATTGTTCCAATTTATTAGAACTTAAAAATATACTCAGTCTTCTAATTTCTTCAAACAGGCAATAGTCATCGATTTTAATATCAGGCATTTCTTTCGATAAAAACTCAACACAATTTTCTATATCTGCCCAGTTTATTTGCGATGAAGTTAAAAAACACCATTGAAAACTGTTATTTCCAGTGATATTTGTTTCAGACCTTTCTTCGGTGTATTGGAAACATTTTTGGTTCATCTCTAAACAGAAAGTAACAGATCAGTTTTAAAATATTGAAAAGGAGGACAAGTGGGGGGACATTTTGGGAAACCGCCCCCCTTAGGAGACCGTTTCTTTGATTGTCCGCGTGAGCTAGAGGTGTATGGTTTACAAAAGGAATATACATTTTTAATTCTTAATATGACTTTATTAAGAATGAAACTTAAGTGTTTAACACAATTTCGATAATATTATATATATGCGAGAATCTACTATAAACAAACACACAGTAATAGTTAAACCGAATCTCGTAACTTGGACCACTATCAATACTTAAATCGCCTAATCTCACTTCTAATAATATTACAAGTCCTAATATTAAATAATCAATCCTGCCTTAATCCAATTTTAGTTTCAATCTTATGAAGAGGCGTCTGGGCGCGCGTGCAATGGTATGCACCTTGACCTAATGGTTTAATCTTCAAGGTAACTTCACAATTGGCTGTCAATTCTCGCGTGTATGACTTTCACACATAACATTCCCCAAATTGCCATACGACTTACTGAAACTTCTGTTATTTAAAAGCTATCTTATTTGCATTTCCTCTTCACATTTCGCTTCTTGGGTTTTGGTTGGAAAAGAGTTGCCATTAATCTTGGCCCCCAAAGAACCCAGAGGTCATGTTAAGGGGGTCACTTCACGCAGCATTTTCCCTATCTCCGTAATGTTAAAAATGACCAAGTTTAAGGAACATTTTTTAAAAATTGGCAGGTTGTACAGTCATGAATTTTTTTTTGTGTATTCATTGTATTGTTTTTATTATTTTAATGGGAGCATTTTTCAAAATTTTGATTAGTTTTTTTTTAAAAAATTCATATGTGGAGTAACACGTCAAAATTTTTAAAACGATGAAAATTCTTGTACATTTTAATCCATAAATATTTTTTGAATAATGTTTTTGACAAAATCTCTCATTAAAATATTCATTTGTATTGTTTTAACACATGTGCAAAGTTTCAAGGCTATAAAATAAGTAGTGTTTTCAAAAATGTTCCTTTTGTGTTGAAATTTACACTTTTGAGAAATAGTGATTTAAAGTAAAAATTTACCATTAACTAATGCATACCAGAACTATAACTTGAATTGCTGATGTCATCTGCAAGATCATCTTCTTGTCTACATTTTAATTGTTTGTTTTTAATTCTAGCTTCTTTGGTTCATTGTAAAACTGCCTATTCTGCTTTTCTAATACACGCATACTCTACTTCTTGCAACGCTCGACATTTGTAAAATCCAGGGATTAAATGTTTAATACATCTAAAACTTTTAATTTGGTAATAAAGCTTTCATTATATAAATATATAGCTTCATATACTGTAGTTTTTAAAGTTCCCAACTGCACAAATACAGTTTTTTGAATTATACACCAAATACTATTTCCGCTTTCTCTAATATTTTGAGTTTTATTAAGTAGCATTTAGATAAAATTTCAAGACTAGAGATCTCTAAATACTTTTTTTATGCAATTCCTAATTGCAATAGGTAAGTTGTGTTTATGCTTATATGTGTAACCTTTCAGTTTGGACATATTATATATACACCACAAGTCATTTCCCACGAGGCATAAACCGTGTCGTAGATTCAAATTTGTGCAGATTTTATCAAAAAATACAGCCCAAATAGCTTGCCTTATGGTTGACAAGTTTCCCGAGTTGTTTTGAATAGCCAAAACATAGTATTTTTAAAATTTGTCTATTTATGTATCTATCAAGCCATTATGGCATCCTAGAATTTTTATGTCCTCATGCTGTTTGTCTTTTAATTTTGATTTTAACGCCCTAAGTCATGTCCCCATCATTTTCTCACACACAACATGACCAACACATTCTAATTTTTCAATATTGACATATCTTTAAGGTTTAGGTTCTAAAACTGCTTTGTATGCTTTAGAGTCCAAATATTGTGTATATCGTAAATTGTGAAATGTCTGTGTGAGCGATGAAAGATACAAAAATAAAAGAAGTACATCTCTTCAACTCCCGTTCCCCTACTATTTACAATGTAACTTGCCGAACACTCATCGCTATATACATTGCTGTTAAAATTACATGAGCATTTCCACGACAATATTTCAGTATCAACAACCTTCCCAGTGTCCAAACTAAATGCCGTAACAACACCATTTATATAAGTATGGCCCCTTTTTTTGCCAGGTACCATCGATAGTCACAGATACATTTTAGCATCCAATATTAAATGATATCGTTTCGGTAGCAGTTAATGTCAGAGACACTTTAGTTACTTTTTCTGTCGCGTTATTTAATGTATTCATGGAATCGTAAAATCACTTTAGTGTAGGTGACAAATTCATAACTCCGCAAAATATTTTTGCAACCCTTCTTTTTTAATATACCTCATAGCATATGAAAGTCTATTGTTCACTTCATATAATTTTGTATCTTTTTTGATTAACTACTGTTTTAGTAAACCTGATATTAAGAAATGTTTGAATAAGACCACAAAAGTCACAACATATTAACAATTTTGTAGCTAAAATTTATGTGAATACCTTGGTTTTTACATTTTATTTATATTATTAATGTTGTTTCAAAGCACACGAAAACAGTACAGTGTCAGTCATTTCACAGAAACATTCAAATGAATCAAAAAAAGAAACATACTCTTTATTAAACTTACCTAACTTTGCTTTAAAGCTGAATTATTTTTGTTGAAATCGTCTGACTGTTATGCAACGTTTAATTCATCGAAAGTTTGGGTTTTTGTACATTTTTTTACAAACTTTCGTTTTTAAAGCGTTTTATTATTTAACCGAGTTGTAAAAACGTTTTTTAAACATTTTATCATTATTGTTTTTGATGGAAAACACTATTCCACACGATAGCAGAAATTCGTTGTATTTAATGAGGTAAGAAAATAACATGCGGCTGTTAAAAAGTAAACAAGCATCTACAACTATTCACTTCACTTCTTTCCTGAATAAGTTGCTGATCAAAATAAATTCTTTTAATCAATTTAAACTATTTGAAAAGGCTGAAAAGTAGCATGTGTCTTTTGTTTTGATTTGAGGGGGGCGTGGCGATCCTCTGTTTTGGGGTTTGACAGGTGTAAACAACTTTTTAAAAAAAATATTAAAAATACTTCTAATTCAGTTAGAACCAAAATTTAAATTGCATTAGAAAGAAAAAGAGTGGGATTTTATTTTCAATCAAAATTGAAAAATCGATTTTCACCCGGATTTTTGTGAGGTGACCCCCTTAAAGAAAAGACGCGTGAGCCCGTCACAACTTTTCGAGGAAGGACAGAACTTATAAAAAGAGGACTGTCCTCCCTAAAGGAGGACGGTTGGTCACCTTACCAATTCTCTACTCGTTTTTGAGAGATAATAAGTTAATAATTTATTTATTTATTTGACCTGTATTAAAAACTTTCAAATACATACATAAATCTATATTTACTCAAACTGTTAGTATCATGTTTCGAAAATGAATCGTCACTCTCATTGTCACAGCTGACTTCGGAGTGAGTGCCGGCGTTGCCATTCTCCCACCCGGCGTCGTCTTCCATACCATCCTATGCATTTGTTACGCAACATTTTATTTAGAAGAATGTGCTATAAACAAGAATGTAAAAGAATTATTAAAGACCTATGAACATTTACAAGCAAAGATTTCATCATTTTGCTTACGCTGTCGAAGTGTATTTGTTTCATCCATGTCAAATTTTCAGCGGTCGCTACTTTGTTAATGTTTTTTTTCCCTGCTTATAAAATTGCCTCCCATTTTCATACAAAAAATGTCCCTATATACGAGCAGACAACGATGTTTAGGATAGATTGAATACTGCAGATAAAGTGTGGAATGGGATACGTCATTTGTGGGCAAGTGGCCAAAATGAAGGTTACATTTTTCCTTTTGAAAGGGATGAAAATTCAATATCACCTGTTCAATGAATGTTTTGCCTTCTATTCTAACCCGCACCCTATTTTCAGTAGCATTAACACTGGAAAAATAGTGCGGATTAGATTCGAATATATATAAATACGGTATATTTTATTATTGCACAAAATTATACTTACCGAGTAACGCTAAGGATGTGAGAAAACAGTAATATATAATTTCACGACGCAATAAAAGCTGAAGTAAGTTATAAGAATCAGAATACAGCCCGCGAAGGTCTTATCATTGGCGCCAAATGGTTTGGCAGTTTTTTTTTCTAATCGTTACCAGTTCCGTATACGTTCTGTTATGATTAAAAATGCAGATGAGGTTATAATTAAATATGACAAACACCAATTTTAAAATTGTGGGCAATGTTTCCCTTTGTCTCATTACTTTTTTCTTATTTTTAAAAATTCCTAAATATTCCAGCTTTAGAAAAAAATAAGGAAAAATACAGAACTTAAGAGCATTCAAGGTATCCGACTACGTTCGGAACCGTGATTTTAAAAAAGCGCATAAATGGATAATTTTCATATTTAGTGTCACTTAGATTAGAATACATGTATAAAATGGTTTTAAGGATATATATTTTGACCAAAAAAAAATTTACTTAAATACAATATTTCGGCAAAAAATTAACTTAGAATAACCTTTTTTTAAAAAGGCTTCTATTATAATAATATTTTGCCTGTATATAGCTCAGACCTCTGTACAGAGGCTCTCAACTAAGATTTTTAAAAAATTCATATTATTTTCAGAGTTACAACCAATTGAAATAATTATCGGAATTTTTTTTTTAAATTTCTCCCCTCTGTTGTCCTAAAACATGGATAAACCCACTTCTAAGCTATATATTTCAAAAATTCTAGTTGAACCTCTGTACAGAGGTCTGAGCTATATACAGGCGAAATATTATTATAATAGAAGCATTTTTCGCAAAAGGAGAATATTTTTAAAATGGGTCATTCTATGCTCATTTTTTGTCAAAATATTGCACTTAAATAATTTTTTTATTGTAATACTATTCTTAAAACAATTTTATATACATTTTCTAATCTAAGTGACACTAAATATCATAAATATTATCCATTTATACGTTTTTGCAAAATCACGGTTTCTAACGTAGTCGCGCGGATACCTTAATTGATTTTGAAAATCGGTATCAAAAAGGAAAATACAGAAAAAATATAAGTACAAAGGGATTGATGTAAACAATGAGAATATAACAAATCTTACTCTAATTTTCAGATTTATGTTATTTAGAGAATATAGAACACTCTACTTTTTACTCTCACAGTCCAGCTCAACAGATTAAAAAATAAATTGTCAATGATCTATTATGCATAAATATTCTGAAATCAATTATCACAAATCAAATCTTGAATAAGAATGATGGCATTGATAAACAGTTTAACGCCTGACATCAAACCAGTTGCATTAATTTGAATCTTATTATTTTATTAACGACTAAACATCACGTGATGACTGTACACACATGAAATATTCCCGCATTTAGAATCCTTACATATATTTTACCAACAGTATTAAGCAAACCAGAATTCCAATTCTTATCTCAAACCGACAACAATTCCATCACAAATTTGCTAAGAGTGTCAAGAATATCTCTCATTGTTATCCACGATCTCTTAAAATTGTGTCAACCACCCTTTAGGGGTGGAATCTCAATTTAGAAGAACATCTTTTCTTCTAGCACACACCAAAGAAGTGTGAACGCGCCAAAACGATCCATTGTTCTTTATTAGATTTGCTACGCTCGTTTTTCTGTTGGAAATGGCTGAACAATGGCTACTATAGAAAGAGTGTTTAGTGCTTTTAACGACCTCGATAACTAGTTGTTCTTTATTTGTAGATTAAGAAAAAAGAAGGTATTAGCTTTCGGCGAATGACATTTAGCAATAAATCAATAAACTCATTTCTGATAAGAATTTTTTACTGCGCATTTTGACACGTACGAACAATTGAGATCTCGTTGAAAGCAATGACTCCCATATACTGATTGGTTTTGGTGATAAAGTTAGGAATGATCCGGGTTCAATGTGAAGTAAAGGCACATAATAAACAAATATAGTTATAGGTATTGTGTCATTATATGCTTTTTTTCGATCCTGAGTCATTTGATTTGTTTCAATACTTCAGACACTGGTGCTGTAAACCTATTTAGCGTGGTAAAGAACAAGGTTAGGAGAGTTAAATATATCTTTTTCTTTTTTTTTCAAAATGCTGGTAAAAATTTTGAAAGATGCAATTGGAATAATTGTGGTATTTATTCATTGCTATTTTTTGCTGTTCATTTCTGTTCAGCTTCAAATGCCTCATCATATTTTGAATTCTGGTCAAATTAGGGCTTTATTACTAGTGACATAGTTGCCCAATTAAATTTTTTTGTTGCTGTTTTTATATGCATTAGCTCTTTTTTGTAGTGTGGTGCGCAAGGTAGGAGAGAGAGAAGATACTGACTCCGGTGACATCTTGGTCATTTGAATAATATTCATTCGTGGCCAATAATTTTCATTTAACCTAGAATTAATGTTGTTTTAAATCCAATGCTATCCTCTTATCTTCTTCTCTTCATCTTTCTTTAGCTGGATAGTTGCTTAGATATGAATATTTTTTTGAAAACTCTATGACCAATGATACGGGTTGTTTTACAACTAATGATTATTATAATAAAATGTTTAACCTATATATCTGATTCATACCTAAATTCAACTACTAAATTCAATAGTTCTATTCTAAATAGCATTAATTACGTAAGAAAATGTTTAAATAATATCTATTTTATTTTAGCGAGTATAATTTGTTCTTGATAATATGTGTTTGAAATTTAAAGAAATCACTTGAATTAAATATCGAATGAAAGGAATGTAGTTTTTCTCGATTTTGCATGAAATTTATCTCTCTCTATAAAAAAAAAGTTTTTCGTAATGCTGTAATACATCGATTTATACATAAGGTACAATTGATAACAAGTAATATAAAAACATTTTTTCATGTCGATTCCTACTTAGATCAACAAAGAAAATTTTTATTTTAGCTACTTTTTATTCAATAGTTACAATTAATATAAATATGTACATACATAGGACAGAATCACAACATTAAGTGGTAATTCATTTTTATTAATTATCATTAAAGTATCTTAATGTCATCCAAAACAATCGTGTATATAAAATTTCAGTTCAATTGAATGCTTTAAAACGTGAGAAAAAAAAACCTTTTTAAGTTTTGACACAATTCGCCAAAATGGTCGCTAAGTCACCAAAAATGATGCCAACGGGGCTATATTTGTAATTCTTTAAATAATTAGTTCTAATCAATTAAAATTTTTATTAATTATAATTAAATTATTGTATTGTAATCCAAAATAATCATGTATATAAAATTTCAGCTCAATCAAGAGCTTTAAAATGTATTTTATTAACGATTAAAAATTCCACCAAGATAAATAAATAAATAGAGAGTGAGCTAATAGTAGGAATTGAAAAACAAATACATCTTTACAACAAAATGGAGCAAAACCGCAGTGATGACAAATTTAGATGTATGATGTTGGCGAGGCTTTGCATGAACGCGCAAAAACAGTTAAACGTGGCAATGTATTGCAAATTTTACTGCTAATTATGAATAAAAATTCCTATGCAGAAAAATATAGAACTTTGTATGAAATTCAAAATAAAAACCAAGTTCAAGAGCCTGTGTTTTTTATACAACCCTAGAGTCATCCTAGAGTTTAATATAAACCATCATGCGATGAATTAGCTGCTATCATTTCGGCAAAAGACGGTTCACTAAACAGAAAAGTTGATGTTAAGAGTTTATCCGAAGAGGGATTCCGACTCTCAATTTATGAATATTATCACTTTTCAAGTAGATCCGTTGCGACGTACAATGTACAATGGGGATGTACAATGTTGCACAAGCTCCTATACAATAAGCGATGGTCCACCGTTAGGTTTAAATTTTTGTAATTTTAAAATGCTTATCAACTTTTTAAAAATGTGTCAATGAGAATGTTTGCGATTAAATATTCCTGAATTATAAGAGAGAAATATGACTTAAACAATAAAAAACAAGTAATATAAAAATATTTTTTCAAATCGATTCCTACTTGGATCAAAAAAGAAAATTTTTATTTTATAGCTACTTTTTATGAAATAGTTACCATTAATATAAATATGTATATACATTGGACAGAATCACAACATTAAGTGATCATTAATTTTTGTTAGTTATCATTAAAGTATAGTATTGTCATCCAAAACAATCGTGTCTATAAAATTTCAGTTCAACTGAATGCTTTAAAACGTGAGAAAAAAACTCTTTCACACAAGTTTTGACACAAGTCGCCAGAAGGGTCGCTAAGTCGCCAAAAATGATGCCAACATAACTGTATTTCTAATTCTTGAAATAATTAGTTTTAATCAATTAATTTTTATTAATTATAATTAAATTATTGTATTGTCATCCAAAATAATTACGTACATAAAATTTTAGCTCAATTGAGAGCTTTAAAATGTATTTTATATTAACGGTTGAAAATTCCACCAAGATAAATAAATAAATAAATAAATAGAGAGCCTGAGTTAATAGTAGGAATTGAATAAAGGCTTTTAACATGAGATAAACTTGAAATAGATTATTAAAATCTCAATTTCTACAATGTTTTACATTTTTTACAAATTTCGAAAGTTCACCATTCTTGTATCATGCTCCTTTTGATCTTGTCGATTTTCGGGAACAAAACACAGTAAAAAACGAATTATTGAATAAATAATTAACATTAATTAATAAAATTAATCATTAATAACAAATACTTAATTAAATTTTACGTACTATATTCTTAGAATTATAATCAATCGGAAAAAAATCAAGGGTCTTGGGGGGGGTAGTCCGGACCCCCCGGGCCCCCCCTTCCTTGTGTGCGCCACTGGTCCTCATCATTTGACCACGGTTCAAAATTACAAGGTCCGTTACCAAAAGCCCTCTTATAGCTGAATAGTGCGACGTTAATATTCACTCACTTTACGGAATCTACTCTACAGAGGAAACTTATTTTCCAAGTTTGTAAGTTTGATAGTTCAAAAACGGGAAATTTTTATTTAAGAAACCTCACCCACCCCGGCAATCTCCCTTTGGATTTCTGAAAAACGTGTTCTTAGCGGATGATCTCTAAACAAAAGAAGCATGCGTACCAAATTTCGAATCTGTTAGCCTAATAGTTCAAAAACGGGAATTTTTTGTCTATAATCTCCACGTAAGCCCCCTTGGGAGCTGATTTCCCTGTTCTTAGAGGCTATTTACTGATTAAAAGAAATTTCTGCCAAATTTTTAAGACTGCAGGTCTAGTAATTTCGGAAATCTTGCGATAAGTGAGTCGCTTTTTTCTTACATACATATAGGTTAATGTAAAAAAACAAACATTTCAGCAGTTTTTAAATCTATAGCATAAAGTATTATAAACCTACCGAATTACAAAATTTAAATTTTTAGCCACTAGCCACTATCGAAGAACTTCAACGAAATGTAAAAGTATTGCAAGAAGTTTACTTTTGTATCACAAATTCCTTAATTCAAATATGGAAAAAAAAAACCTTATTTTTTTCGCGTATTTCACTAAGAATATGTTACCTTTTCCTGAAATAAAAAGTTGAAGTTTGTTTTCCTATTTGGCGATTTATTGCAGGCAGTTTTTCCTTCAATTACCATGCTTCGCTTTAAACGCGACATGCTCTAGAAATACGTTTTCAAATGACGGCACATAAATTTTTCAAAATTTCTGCTCTGCAGAGACTTTGGCTATGTGTAAAAAAGTGACTTCCTTTTCCTGTGTAATAAAAAACATCTAGGCAAAAATTCTCGCAGTTCATAAACCGAAGAAATAAAAATCCTCCGATATTTGATAAATAACATGTCTTAAAAAAGAAAAAAAAATGGTTTTCAATTTAATACAAAAATAAACACGCATGGAAAAGTTTTTAGAAGTGATAACATCGAAACATAGACATCGGAAGGAGAAACAGGAGTTTCAACCGTCCTGAATGTTATGAAGCATGAGATTAAACGATTGAAGGGTGATTTATGTTCACATATTAGAATACTGCAAATGAAGTTTGATTTTCTACTTTTCAGTTCTAATTTTTTTATAAAAACATTAATTAGATCTGAGAGTGATTTCTAAGTTTCTAGTTATTTGCATTGATAAAAAAGTACTTTTCTGAAACATGAAATTTTGTTTTTGTTTTGAAAAATAATTCTCAAATCGAAGGAATGTTTGTAAATTTAATTTAATATCTCTTTCGTATCATCTCGATTAAATGCTTTATTATTTTTTTGTCCAACACACAGGATTTAAGGTCCACAAATAATTGGATATACATTTTTCGTATACATATTATATGCATACATACATATCGAATAAATATGCATGCATTCGATACATATTATTGCAAATCAACAGCAACAAAATTAAGTTTGATTTACTTCATGATAAGTACTAAAAGAAGGAAATTTTATTTAAATATACCCGCGCGAATGAATGTATATATATATGATGTCAGTGCGCACTGTTGAAATTTTCAGTGAATTAAATGGACTCGATTCATCTGACGTCATAATCACATGATAGGACGCTAAGCAAATAGCCTCGTGTTTCACTCTACTGAGTATTTTGGGCGGCATTTTCGGATTTGTATCTCACTATCATTTAACAAAATGAAATACTGTAGCGTGTTAAATTACCATAATGATTGTAGGATGAAAAGTTTATTTTGGTTTCCACTGAAGAATCCATATTTATTAAAAAAATGGATACAAAACTTAGGTCGAACAAACTATAAACCATCTAACTATTCATCAGTAGGCTCTGATCATTTTGAAGAAGCATACTTTATATATCAGCCTTTTACCAACAGAACAATATTAAAGCCGAATTCAATTCCTACAAAATTCTGTTTTTCTGAGCCACCATCAGCACAAAGAATGTCAATAATATGTTAATAAAATGTTGATAATTATGTTATAGTTATTTTCGGTATTTACGTATTATCGCAATAATCGTCTACGTTCAAGATAATTCGCCAGGTTGGCGACTCGTTCGTATGTGTCGTATGTGCTGAATTGGTAATCATGTACTTCGCTTCATATAATGTCGCCAATAGGTTGCGATAATACGTAAGTACCATTATTCCATTTTCAATATTTTTTGTTTTGATCAAATACGCGGCGCGACGATATTTAATATATTCTGAAATACTCTCTGAGCCTTATGAATTCAAAGAATTTTAATTTTGCAAACATAAAGAAACAGATCAGGACACTCCTGAGAAAATGTCAGCGAAATTGACCGTTAGCACACAACCACAAGTGTAATACGATTATCTATTATTGTTTACTTGATAATCAAGTTATAATCGCCAAACGATTGCAGTGCCCTCTACTGATGAATCGACTCCATTCATCACGGTCACATGATAAATGCAATCCCGTGTTCTCTATCGAATTCAAAACAAACATTAGACTTGTACTTATTGTTTGACTTATAGAATTTAGATAAAATTTCAAATTTGATAATTTGGTAAAGATGTTCCAGTATTAAGATTCTTTAAAAAGTTTTTCTTTGAATAAATCTTATTTGTATATTTTTAAATAAAGTGCATTTAATCAACCTTGTCAGTTATTATTGTTAAAAAACGCATACTTATTAAAAGAAAATTTCCGCAAAAATTAAAAGTTGGCTACAGGAAAGATCATCAATAGATTGGCTATAAACACATGCTTGCAGTTATCGTGTGACTATGACGTCACATGAATATAGCGCATTGCTTACATGAAGTAAAACAATACTGAGAGAGAAGTATTCTAATTGTTTGTTATTGGAATGAATTGGGGTAACTATTGAAAAAGTTACTTCTTAATCATAATATTTATTAATCATTAAAACGTCTAAGACAGGGGAATCAAAGTGGCCCGCGGGCCGTATGCGGCCCACAATGAATATTTTAGCGGCCCGGCCAATACATCGGCAGACAATAAATAATAAAATAACAAACCGACGAAGAATAAAAATATGTTAGGTAGAATTCACTAAGCATTTTTTTAAAATTATATTCCTTTTTTTGTGTTATTAAACAAAATACTTACATTTATTTTAAATATACCACAATCACACAGATAAATACGGTATCTAAGCATAAATGATTTTTAAAATATATCAAACGTTAGGCTACTGATTTTTTGATAGATGAAGCATGTTGAAATAATTTAAAAACATACAAACAAAATG
>BMAV01025923.1:37486-50217 GCA_019973955.1 Trichonephila inaurata madagascariensis
ACCTGAATTAAATTTAAAGATTACTTTTAAGGGAATGATATTTTTTTTATTGCTCCATATCACACTGAACCAATCTGAAGTTATTCTTTGCTGTTTTAATGGTTATGTATAATATGATTTATTATGTATTGTTATACGTAAATTCCGAAATCAAAAAGAGAATTATTGTAGCTAATCGCTGTTTTTTTTTTGGTTTAAGATCATTACTGAAGTCTCACTTCATAAAAAGAAAGACAAAAATTCTGTTGTATAAGTTACTGATTAAATCAGTTTTGACTAATGCCTCAGACATGAACCGTGACAAAAAAGAAAAAAAGAGAATATCTTGGCGACTTTTGAAAGGGCGTTGTTCTCGATAATAAAAGTTGGAGAAAGAGATATAATTTTGAAATATATAAGATTTTTAATAGTGTGATGATAGTATTAAGTTCATAAAATAAAGTAGAGTGGGATGGGCAGGGGATATAGTGAGAATGAGCCTAGAACGAACTGCATTGAAAATTTTTAATGCAACTCCCTCTAACAAAAGACTAAAGAGAAGGCCCAAAAGGAGATGGAAAGACTTTCTGAATGAAGACTTTGCCCTTCTAAAAGTGAAGAACTGTAGATCAATTGCTGGGAGAAGGGCTGAATGGGAAAAACTTCTGAGGAAGGCTCTGGCCCACAAAGGGTTGTCATGAGTGTGCTGATGATGATGTATTTTTATGTTTGCAATAAACTCATTCCGATTTTTTCGAATTGATTCGCGTAAAAAAATATTATATAATTTTTTTCTTTATTCGAGAATGGCTTTATTTTTTGATCGTTAGAACTGATATTTCTGATATTTTCGAATGATACGCAGAAAAAAAAATGTCATAAATTGTCTCTAAAGTTAGAAGTCTTACAAAATACATATATGAGCATTTTGACAGGTCATTTGATATGGGCAATTGAGTCGTACATAATTTTAAAAAAAAACAACTTTTTATGGCTTATAGAAAGAAATAGCCTTAAAAGAGTCATTTAGTGGTAGACATATTAAATCTACGGTGGTAATTTTAAAGTTTACAGAGTTTGTTGTATTCTTTTTCTAGAGGATAATATCTTATTTGTGCATAAAAAAACATTCATATAGTCAAACCTATTATTTAGGCACTCATTTTATTGACAATCATAATATTGATGATGATATTTTACCTTGCTACGCATCATAATACTGAGTAAAAAACAACGTTTAAATGCTGTACTATTGCTTAAACATTATTTTGTTTACTAAAATGTTATTAAGTTTAATATCGTTTTTATAACCAAATTTTTGTCATAAACTTTTGAAATTTTACGAAGGTACAATAAACTGTAGGTTTGCCCATGCTATAAAGGGAAAAAAAATGTGTAGCAATGAAAAGAATTCCAAATCTTCTCTTATTTTCAATACTGAAACAAAGAAAAACAAAACAGACACGAAGTTATTCAGTACGTTAAATATTAATTACCTTTTGTGGAAATTACCGAGGAGGAACATTAATACACAATATTTTGTCCAATATGTGTTTTTTGCATTGTTTAAAATCTTGATCTATCTAAAATTATGAAGCAAATTGTATTTTATTGAGAATGATAAGAAACAGCATATAATGGATTTCTTGTGCGGTAGTTCATATACTTTTTTAGGCTTAAGAAATGTTATGAAATGAAATACATACTGTAAACCCAGTTAATAACGTCAGAGTTCCAATCAATGGAATGAGTATATTTATAAGTATCTATGGGAGTTGTGTGTGTGTGTGTGTGTGTGAAATTCCATTTCTTTTTAAATTATAATGGTTGCTTACACATTTATCATAAGCACGCGTTTTCTTTTTAATCATTTCATTAATTAAACTGTTTTTCCTACTAACACACACACTTGTTAAAATCAATAACAATCGAGGATTTTCATGACGAAAGAGGGAAAGGAATTTGCAGTTGGAGTCAGTTACCGATCTATAGGGCAGAATAATGAGCTACTTTAAAACATATTTGGACTGAAAATCAAGGCATGGCGTGGCGGGTAAGTTAAGAAAAGGGGTGAGGTATTAATTTAAGTATCGTTTTTGTCACTCCTTGATTTCAAGATATTGGATCAGTTTTATATCTTCGATGTGAAAATCTAATCTATATAATTTTGATAAATAATATTTTACCTTTAACTTATGATACGTAACAGACATATTTAAATTCACATTAGTGTTATAAATAACTTTTCGCGCGTAATGAATAGTGTTCTTCAAGCTTTCTTTAGCTTTTGAATAAAAATGATAACTGATTTCTTGAAACACTTCCACCCTGTCTATAATTTACTTCCTCAAAATACTATTTATATATTCTAAAAACAAAACAAAAAAAAATTATAATACAGAAAATCTATGCTGTATTATGTATTCGAAAAATTATAAGGAAAAAAAAATCAACTCAATCTATAAACGAGGTCCTATTCCTAATTTGGCTACTTTTGTTTTTAAGTTAAAATTAGTTCCTAGAGCACCCCACCTACGTCAATTTTTTCTTCTGACACCCACCCTAGTATTAACATCATTATTCTATGTTCGAAATGAAAAGGAAAAAAAAATATATATATATCATTGAATCATCATCATCGCTCTCATCACTAAAAACAAACCCTAAAATAACCCATTAGAGAGCAGGAAAGGTCGGGGTGGTATCTAATTTACATCTTACTATAATTAAACGTGTCACTGGAACACAATAAAACCCTCCCTCCATCAATTCGAGCCGACCACGTACTTTCCGTTTCGCCAACACCACCCTCGAAGTCGCCTCCGTGAGATAACAGGTTGGAGATTCAATTTCCAACCGAATTTTAAAATCAGACCAACCACCAAAGCCGCTTGGTCTTGGAGCTAACCCGATCCAGGAATAGATGCCCTCCGTGTTGTAGAACAAAACAAAGCTCCAATCTAGACGCCCGCTAAAAAAAATTGATTATCAAGATCAACAGGCTAGGGCTGGTGGTGTTTTTAAATCAGCAAGGAGAAGGAGGAAGAATATGTTGTAACGAAAAAGGAGATTACTGACCCAGTTCGATTGGAACTTTTACTGATGGTTCACTTTTTCCTCTATGGATAGATAATTCTTGCTGGTGTTGCTTCAGGCATTTTGGATGACTTGCAGAACGTTGATCCGTTGCTGCAACTAAGGGCCTCGTGGATTGGGTTGGGTATGAGGACATTTTTTTTCACCCTGGAATTCCTACTAATTCCGCTCCTACATTGCTCTGATGTTGGGTAATATTTGTGGTCATTTTGAGGGAATTTCTTAGGTGGATAACCTACAAGTAGCTTTCGTAATTATTATTGAAGTGAAAGTGGGTATTTTTGGGGCAAGGGAGGAGAGGTCTAGTTTTTTTTTTTGGTGGTTGGGTTCGTTTTGGAAGTTAGATCAAGGCCATTTCGGAAGAATGTAATTGATGTTATGATATAAAAAAAGAATAATTACATAACAGTTACAGCGAAAGGCGATTTCGTCATTTTTTTTTTAAATGAAGAATGGATCTTTGATTGTGAATGATACACCTGCTCAATTTTTAAATCGGAATTTTGTAGAATTTAAATATTTCGTAAAATAAAATGAAAATAAGAAATAAGCTGTTAATGCAGCGTTTCTCAAACTGTGGGGTGCACCTCCCTAGGGGAGCGTGCTAACTCTACGAGGGGGGAGCAAGCGTATTAAATTATTAATTTACTAAAAGTAAACAAACAAAATACATTCTGATATAATAAAAAATAAAATACACATTTACAATGATATAATATACTTATAAACGCATCAGTACTGCATAATGTATTTTATAATGAATTTAACAATACTAAGTTAAGAACAAGTTTAACAATTACCAGCGACCCCATGGGCATGTCATACAAAAAATTATATACAAAAATTAACACTTATCTTGATAATTTGTTCGGTTTATAATTAATCCCTTAATTGCCGATTAAATGTTACGCGTATGTGAAGCTTTGGGGAGGGGGTAAAGAAAAGGAATATAAATAAGCTAAATATTCTGAAATAAGTAATTCCTTCGCAAACACTGTCAAGGTCCTTTATTCTGCATTCCAAAGCCTTTGGAATAATTTTATGGATAGCACATAAAGATCATAATTTGGAAAGATGTATCTATACGTCCGGGGCAGCAATTGACTCTTTGGTTGAGCGAGACGTTTATATACGTCGGTGGCATTTAAGAAGTTAAAGTCATATTGTGTAGCTTTAGCATGAAAGTATAGCATTATTGAATTCAGTTCATTCTTATTGTACGGAGGGGGCGCAACGAAAATTATGATTGAATATTGGGTCGGAAATATTGGAAGTTTGAGAAGCACTGTGTTAATGATTTGTTTTTAAAAGACATTTCGGCATTAAGTCTTCTCTTGACATATTACATGTATGACAAATTTAAGCTAATTTTAAAGAAGACTACTGTGAATAATATGTATAAATTAAAAATTTGTTTTTTATAAAAAATATGTGTGTGAATATAAACCTATGTCTTTCAAGAGAAGAAAACTTTGCATTTAGGAAGAATTGGCAATTTCTTAATTTTTTTTGAATAACGTTGATTTTTTTCATACATTGAACCAAGTCAGATAAATAGCATGATTTCAAAAGTTTAAAACGAGAAAAGTTATAAGCAAAACAGTTAAATTGCAGTTAAGGTTATATATATATATATATAATTTCTCATATATATCTAATCACTAGAGTTAAATTAGTTTCAATAACTTTTCAGGATCGTTTTTAAATTTTGCACGTAGGTAAAGAATGTCTGAATATAAGCAAAATAATTTATTGAATTTTTATCCGACTTTTTCTGATTTGCTTTCATTACCAATAAATAATATGAAGTTAAAAAATTTTTTTAGAGTGAGGTGTTTTTTAAATGTATTATTAACTATTTTAGAATATTATCATTCGATGCAAATTTCTGCTTAAATAATATTGTTTAATATTTTGACAATTTTGTAAATGCTGAGCTTGATATGGACGAAACTCTACGGTTACATTTGGGGGGGGGGGAATTCGCTAACTTTTTGTGGACAGATTAAATAATCTTCTGTTTTATAATTGTTAAAAATGATTGAATCATCTTCTGTAACTGCATTAAATATAATACAAATATTATACATACACAATTTTTAATATGCCAACTACACTCACACACACATGTTTAAAATTAAGGCCACAAACATGTTTTTCGCCATAGTTTTAAAACGTCTCCAGTAAAACTGATAGAATTTGTATTTTATACATTGTGAAGAACGGGTAGCACAATACCAACCTTAAATTTAGGGAAAGATGTTGTTTAGTGTTAGTTTTTGTAGAGCTACTGGATTGATACCGTTCAAGCATATGAAAATTTTGCTTTCAGTGTTGTGAATATTGCATTAAGACAAACATGTTGGTCTGTTTTCAGTGAGAAGGACTTCTCTTAATCGTTTAGATGATTCCTTGAGATGAAGAGCCGTTGGCATGCCTGAAGATGGCTTGTATCAAGTGGAGGTGGCTAGATAGTTACAAATAGCTCGAAAATGGTCTTCCGGTTATGGAATCAATTCCAAACAAGTGGTACTGTCACCAAGAAGTCGGCCAAGGTCACCACAAAGCATCGACACTTGCACAGGATCGCTACTTGGCATTAAGGGCACAACAACATAAGTGGACAACGGTGCCTCAGTTTGTTTATGACCTTACTGCTGTGCCTTAAAGAAGAATTTCAAAGCAAACTGTCAAAAGACGTCTCACAAAGACTGGTCTTTACGCTCGGAGTCCAGTCCGGTGCGTCCCTGTAACTGCTTCCAGCAGGAAAGACCGGATATTTCTGAGCTGAAAATATCAGTTATGTACGCCATTAGAATAGGGGCGTGTTCTTTTCAGTGATGAGCCGAAATGTACCAAACAAAGTGACTTTCGTCTAGTCCTCACCTAGTGAGAAAATGGAGCTTACTTACATCCCTCCTACACGACAAAAATCGACAGATTTGATGGCAAAGGAATCCTTGTGTGTGGTGGTAAATTTTTGAGCTCATCTATTATGTTTTTGTGCAATGTGACGTTTTCGTGGCTTGCATCTGAAAAATAGGCTTCCTTTTGTGAATAGGATAACAGCGTTCTCTTTTGCACACATGCACTCCTAAATATTGCGGGTTCCTGTCTTCTGTCATTCCCGGCAACCTTTGATCGTGAGAAAACCCCACTCCACCTACGAGCCGGATGTAATTTGAGGTGTCAGTGGGAAACCGCTCCCATCCCAAGACCCTTGAGAGGAGAGGAATCCGTCGGAAAACACCGTAGAGAACGGTGCGTTGCCTCCTTCCTCACAAATATCGTATTCTGAGCTCTAATGAAATAACCAATTATTTGAATAATTTCAGTGTAAACGTATATACTGTAATTAATAGCTGTGACGTAAATAATCCAAATATCTAAGGTATCCGACTACTTGCGACAGCTTTTTTTTTTTTTTTAAAAAAAATGGAGATATGGAGATTTTTGTGTGATTTTTAGATTTATTTAGTTCATTTTAAGAAAAAAAAAGGCTAAAAATAAGAGAAGAAAAAGAAATGATTATTACTAAAATGGGGAAAAAGACAAAAAATTACATAAATGGGGCCCGCTTATTACAAATTGGAAATGAACCAATTCTCAATTTTTCAATTTTGATGTGTTACTTTGTTATTCATGTTTGAAATGACATTCAGGATAAGAGATATTTTAATTTGTACAAAAACTAGAGCACTTTATCTTAGAAATTATATAAAATTGCTTGAAAAAACAGCGATTCTATTCACATAAAGAATTGTAAATTTTGTAATAAAACAGTGATTGATAAATCTGAAGATTAAAACACTCTTCTACTGTTATACAGATGATACACACAAAAAATTTCAGCAAATTATTTTAAACACTTTTTGAGCAATCGCTGTCTCCATTTGAACTTTTCGAAAAAAATACATTTCGAGTAAAACGCATTTTAAAGTTTGACATCATATGTAAAGTTATGGCATATGTTTTTACTAAAACACTTGTAGTTTTTGTTCTAATAAACAGAAAACAAAAAACTAGGTATTTTTTATAAAACTGATAAGATGGCATATAAAATAAAATCATAAAAAATTGCAATTTTTTTATAAAAAAATCTTGATTTTAGGATAGTCTAACCCTCCCTCTACCATTAATTTTCTCAAACGTCACAGCAACTTGCAAGCAACTCAAGGGTTTGCCGAGGCAACTGAAACGAAATACACGAATCTATCCACTTTCAATTCAAATACTTCCGATAGGTGTAAAATATTCTTCTCCATTCACAAGATAATGACGTGGCTGCGATTTGATAAAGCACGCATTACAGTAGCATAGTAACACGAAAATCGAAAGTTATATGCAATAAAAAAAAGAATCGAAAAAAAAAATCTAAATGTCCGGAAGCGGCGTTTACCGAATGCCGCCATTTAATGGAGTGTGGAAATGTAGGGAAAAGTAAGAAAATGGAGCATTTTTTCCACGGAAGAAACATTTCCAATCAAATCGTACTTTTTCGGATCGTTCTGACAGTCGTTGAATGGAGAGATTCACTTTATTCGACACGAATTTTTCGATTTCATTGTTGGTGTGAAGAATTTTGTTGCCGATAAGCGAGTAGATATGAGGATTGTTCGCAATATCGCGCGATGCATTATGCCTATCAACTGGCACGTATGAGCGCATTTTTTTAAAAAAGAGTTTACCGAAATTCTTCCATCATGGAAATATTTATTATTCCGTTCACGTCGTATTTGATACTGCGAGGACTGCATAAAAGTTTATGGAGCAATTTTGAATTTTTCACGAGAGCATCGGTTATTCTCAAGCATCAAACGTATAAAATATTTTTGATGTGTAACATCTTTCCTCTCGGTTGCTGGATATTTGTTGGGAGTGATTTCGTGAAAAGGGACGGATGTGTGTAACAGGATGTGACGTACTACTTGATTTGACCAATGAGAGTGCGTCGCTGTGTCTTTTCGCTTACCCTCACATGGGGATCCAACTCTAGTAGCCATCAAGCACTTGAGCGCTTGACTCTAAATCCGTTAGTCATGATATTGAGGGACATAAGTGCGGCAGAAAGCTTATTTGAAAAAATGGTCAAACAGTGATTTCGGTGGTCGTATACATTTCTTCGAATCAAACGGTTAAAAAAAAATTAAAGATTTCTTGCATTTTGTACTTTTATCATTTAACGAAGGTGGTTCTGCACTTTTAAAAAACCTATCACTCGCTTCCCCTGATTTTGAGTGTGGTGATTTTAACCTTAATTTCAGTTTGCCAAAAGCTGAGTCGCTCATAGCTCTTATGAATGATGAACTCAAGCTCGAAATGAACACAAATTAGAATGTTTCAACTTCTAACAGTGGTACTGTTATTGACGCTGTTTTTCAACGGTTTTTAAATACTTTGAAATCACAAGTATATGTGTCATATTTTAGTTATCATAAGTCTATAGTCTCTGCTCTTCCCCAGATTGAACAAGAATAATTATTTTTGATAAAATATTGCACATTACTCCTGTTGTTAATTAAATACAATTTCATTAAAGGTATAATTATTCGATAGAAAATTATTTCCAATCATACCCGCGAGCGCGAGGAATTTTTTTTTCGTATTTTTTTCAGGATAAAAGTTAATATTGCGTATTTACCACGATAACATGCCAGATGTTACACATCATATACTACTGTAAGACTCGTTTCTTTTCTTTTTTTTCCTACATTTTTTTTATAAAAGGAACAAAGAAAAAATGAGAAAATAACGAAAGTAAAAAAATGAATATTTAAAGTTACTGAATAAATTTAAAAGCTAATGATATACCTTAAAATCTGACCTATAACTCGCTCCTATACTTTCAAGCTGCAATTTTTAGTTTTTTGGTATATTCGCCGTATAACGGTCACTCCTCTTTTTGGAGAAGAAACCTGAAATGTACGTGCGCAATGCTTTATGTTTTAAAGTCATTCATTCGAGGTATTATTCCACCCTTTTGAAAAAAATAGTATATTTTTAGAACTATAACCCTTTATGTTCATAAGGAATGTTGTTTCTTTTAAATAAATACTATTTCGATCTATGTAGAAGTCTACTTTTTTTTCTATTATTATTATCTTTTTTCATTTTTAAAGCTCTCATTTTTAATCCGGCGTATAACGGGCATCCTTAAATTTCGAGCTTATTTTTTGTGCTAAAAGTGCGCATTATACGCCGGATTTTACGGTAAATTACTTACAATTCAATCTATTTCAACGCTTTTTCAATATTTTTTAATTTTAAATATCTTGAATAATTTATTCTTATTAAGCACTCTTAATTTACGGTTGCACTCACACATGTTCTCAATTGTTTTTGATTTGCATGCATGTAGTATATGAATGATATTTGCGTATGTTGAATGATTCGTTACTGCTATAAACAAACGGAAAATTTAAAAATTTTTATTTGATATTGAAACCACGGGAATTTTACTGTCTTTAAAACATTGTCTGGTAAAATATGATAGGAGAAAATTTTTTTTATTTTGGGACAGTTTTAAATTAAAAAAAATCATTGCTGTACTAAAAAGTTCCTAAAATGTTTTGACGTTTAGATATAATTATTAAGAAAAAATATAAGTAATAATTCATTTAAACTATTTCTCGAAGATTTTAATTCATGATAATCATGAGCCCACCAAGACTTCGCGTGATAATTAGTTTCTAGTTTACTCGGCTAACGGAGGGGAGAGTCATAACTTTATTTACTTAAAACTGACTTTAGCGTTTCTCGCATCACCCGCCCATTCACACCAATCAGAAAAGCCTTTATCAGAAATCATTATGAGGAATCATAAAGGCTTCTCAAAAAGGCTCTCAGTGCTTCTCAAACTTTCAATATTTGCGACCCAATTTTCAGACATAATTTTCATCGCCCACCCCATAAAATAATAATATATTGAAAGGCAATAATAATGTTCTTAGATGTTAAAGCTACAATACACGACCTCAGTTATAAACCACGTAAATGATCAAGATAAGTATTATATTTTGTATATGTTACTTTTAAGTAATAGGTATTTTAAGATGTACTTTTAATTTTAAGGTATCCGACTACTTCCGACAACTTTTTTTTTTAAAAATGGAGATATGGGGATTTTTTTGTAAATTTTAGATTCATTTAGTATATTTTAAGGAAAAAATCTTAAAATTCAAAACAGGAAAAAAATTATTATTATTAAAATGGGAAAAACTGGTGAAAATGTACAAAAAATTACATAAACGGGGCCCACTCTATACAAATATTTTACGAACAAATTCTCAATTTTTCAATTTTGATGTGTTACTTTGTTATTCATGTTTGAAATGACATTCAGGATAAGAGATATTTTAATTTTTACAAAAACTAGAGCCCTTTATCTTAGTGATTATATGAAATTGCTTAAAAAAACAGTGATTATATTCACATAAAGGACTGTAAATTTTGTAATAAAACAGTGATTGATAAATCTGAAGGTCAAAACACTTCCACTGTTATACAGAACATGCACAAAAAATCTCATTAAATTATTTTCAAAACTTTTTGAGCAATCGCTGTCCCCGTTTGAGCTTTTCGAAAAAAACACATTTAAAACGCATTTTAAAGTTTGGCATCTTGTGTAAAGTTATGGCATCTGCTTTTACTAAAACACTTGTAGTTTCTGTTCTAGAGAATGGAAGATAAAAAACTTGGTATTTTTATTAAGATAATAAGATGACCTATAAAATAAAATCATAAGAAAATTCTGTCAATTTTTGAAATAAATCTTGATTTTAGTGTAGTCGGATATCTTAAGTAAGAGGATAAGTAGAGCAAAGTTTTTTCAAAAAAAGGTTTAATATTAGAAATTGACATCTTAAGTTCTTTTTCTACCTTTATACTTTATCTGTTTCTAATTTTTAAATTGGAACTGGTAAATTATAAAAATAGAGAGTCAATTTCTAATATTAAACCTTCCTTTTAAAAACTTTGCTTTGCAAGAGAACTTCTTGGGAGTCCCCAGTGATTATTAAACTTGTTCTTAATTAAGTATTGTTAAAATAATTATCACAATTAATACAAATACATAATCACAAACACTGATAAATTTATTTGTATATTATATCAGCGTAAATGCGTATTTTTTTATTGTATTAGAATGCATATTTTGTGTGTGTTTTGCTGCTTTTAAGTAAGTTATTACTTCCATAAATAATCTTTTATTTTCGAATTTTCGATGTGCTTGAGCCCCCCATATAGGTTTATAACAGTCCCCTATAGAATGGGGGAGGGTCCACAGCTTGACAATCACTGATCTGCAGCGAAAAAAGCCGTTTTCGTGATCATCATGTAAACCACTCGTGTAATACCTTGCTTTGTGTGTTGCTACTCTTTTTACATTTGTGAGTGCTTTTGAACGTAACTAAATAAATGTGTGCATTTAAAGTACCAAGTCTACTCATTCCTCAACGTCTAAAAATAATTAATTGATTCCCTCCCGCAAAGTGCTTTACTTCGATTACAAATTATTTACATGTATGTACATTTTTAAGCACGCTGGCTGGGTGGCGTCGTTGGTTTGTCGCTGGCCTTCTGTACCCAAGATTGCGGGTTCGACCCCGCCCCGAATTGATCGATTTTCTGATGCAGAAAATAGACAGCGGCTATGTCGTATGATTATACGGCATGAAAAAGATCCATTGAGTGTCCATTTGGCTTGGATGCTCTTGGCAAAATTAAATTTCTTACAAATTTCGCATCGGCAGAGCTCAGGTGCCTTTCTCTAAGGAAGAAACTGAGCGTCAAAATTACTTGCGGTAATTGTGGTATCGCCTAAATGTGGTGCCGCACTAAAAAGTGATACCAACTCCTGAGGAATGTACTAGGTCTGAAAAGATAGAAATAATAATACGCAGCCCCATTACAAAAATAGAAAAAAATTAAACACGTACTCATCCTGACTATGAAATTTCTTGAACGTGATTTTTCACTATTAATATTTTGGTTAATTTATTTCTTATTGGCGAAAATAATGTAACTTAAAGTGATTAAAAGCATACGGACAAAAGAAAAGAAAGGAAAAAAAATAGTTTTGCACAGAGCAAACCAATAATAATAATTGAATACGTATTACTGATTTGAGAAACAAAGAACTCGATGTCTTTTCTATACAAAAGCAAATTTCCATATCGAAAGAAATTTTAAAATTAAGAATTTTTAAATTAATTAAATTACATTAACTTAAAATAAATTTTAAAGAAATTTTAGTAGCTTAAATAGACAGTGTTGTGACTCGAGAAACTATTATTTTCGGTTTCAATATTCTTCTTATTTTTCTTCGGCGCGCAGGATAAATGAGGCTATTTACAGTAATGAATTAATGAGACTATTTACATGAAAGAACTAATATATGAGCCCACGCTCCATAAAGATAAAATATTTTATACATTTCTTTTCTTAACGTGAAAACGCAAGTACATTTAGAATATTCCATAAACTAACTGAACTAAAATTCTGTTGCCAGATTCAGAGCGAATGAACAAACTCAAAGCAAATATTAAATAGTATCAAACATGACATGTCGAACTTATTAGGAGTGGCAACAGGTAGTATAATAAAAACAAAAAATTAGTAAAAAGAAAAAAAAAAAAAAAAAAAAAAAAAAAAAAAAA
>BMAV01025923.1:50317-67517 GCA_019973955.1 Trichonephila inaurata madagascariensis
AAAAAAAAAAAAAAAAGAGAAGGGAAAGTAATCTATGCATGATTAAAACAATATGAAATAAAAACATTACAGCCTGGAATTCTTACAATAAACGATGCTTTTTTTTATTTTTCAGAATCAGTTCCCTAAGGCATTGTCATTATCTTCTGATTAAATCACAGTCGAGGCGATTCTTTTTGTTGCATAATTTAATAAAGCGGAATTCATCCATCTTAATTATCTAGCTTCAGAAGACGAAGCAAAGATTGGGAAATAATTGATTAGCTCTGTCATCGAAAAATTAAGATTGATATCAGGTATTGTATGTCAGATGGAAAAAAAAAGATTGCATATTATGTGGTCAACAGACAAATTTGCGCGAATTTTTGAATACATTAATTAAATTATTGGAATTTGCTTTTTTTTGTTAAACTCTCTTTTGATAACAATTAACAGATTATTAACAATTATTAGAGATAACAATTATTATAGATAACTTATTTCAGTGCTGAAGAAAATAAAGATAGTGTTTACTTCATTGAATGATGCGAACAAGCACTAGATAATTATTTCGTTTTTTTTTGTTAAAGTCAGAAATATCGCTTGATTATATAAATAGTTTTTGATTCCATTCACAATCAAGTCAAATATGTCAGCTTTTGTATTACGCCAATTAACATTGTAATTGCTAAAATCCTTAAATTACATACAAAGGCATTCTAGAGACAAGAGTATCATGAATGTTCTGTCCAAATCACATAGGATGTTGACAAAAACTGAATTTTAGAGGCTGTAAGTTCACAGTACGTTTGAATAATAAATAAGATCTCCTTTTTGTCACCGAATTCGCTGTTTTATTATATTGGTACTTTAACATACCAACGTATCTTTTAGAACTAAACAGATCCTATGAGTTCAAATTCAGAAGAGAGAAAAGAGTATAGACTCTCTTTAAAAATAAAACCAAAACTTCTTTTTATATCACAACTTCTTTTGCTTTATTGGTGATTGGACATGCTGGATGCCAAGAAAATTCTTCAATATTAAGAATGGACAAAAAAGGAAAATATTAAAAGAATTTTATAAATTAAATTTTAAAATTTTGTATTGACAATCTTCAACTTTAATGAAAAAAATTCTTGGCACAAAAAGTTTTTTTTTGCTTAGCTACAGACTTCTCCTTAAAAACAGGAAGTACTAAAACATAAAAAAATATGTGTTGCGCTTTAAAGAGTCACATCTATTATAACTCATATTTTAAAACAACTGTTTTGTTTAATTACATAAAGGAAAGTTCCGGTTCCGTCATATTTTTCTATTATCAAAATTTATTCAGTGATTTTTTTACTAGGCCTTTTCACATTAAACTATTAAATAACACTCAGTTAGAATGCATATAACCTGACTTAAAGAAAATTTTGCAAACTCAGATTGGTTTAGAGAAAATCTCTTTCATTAAATGAATAAATGATTCTATATATAGAGACCGAGAATGATAGACAAGGTTTACTAAAAAACATCAAATTAACAAAATATCTTAGATGCACAAATTATATAATAAAAATTATTACAATGTAATATAGGTTCTAACGAGAATGTTCTGAATTTTTCCCAATTAATGAGCGACTGATAAAATAAAATTTCAAAACGGGGAAAAAATATGATTTTATAAAATACTAGGTTGGTGTGTATAAAACGTCAGATTTTTAAGTGAATGTATAAAATTACAATTTTTTTTCAAAAGCTGTTTTTTTTTTTCAAAATGTGTTCAATTTGTTTCAATACACCATTAATAACGAGATTTTAATACATAGATGCCTGTTTTAGGAAAAAATTCTGATCTTTAGAATCAATAAACTATATCTAATATGCAATTTTTCAGACTGTCTTCGTTTTCAAACTAGTTCGTTCTGTTCTAGATGTTTTAAAAAAATGAAAGTCGTTTGGTGAAAGATCCAGTGAATAAGCTGAGTGCTGAAAAATTTCATATTTTATAATTCATTTAGTTTTTCGATTGCTTTGTACGATGTATCCTGCCGAGAGTTGCCGTAGAAAAGTATTGGGCCATGACGATTAACAAGTGGTGGGTATATAATTCTTAATTTTTCATGCAATTCGTCAAAATAGTGGCAGTATAAAAATATAGCAAGATTCGTTTCCACTAATGCTTTCTGAGCATCGTTTTTCGTGGTTGTTTTGAGTCCACCAGGCGTTTTTTTTGTGGGGAAAATTCACCAGATTGATAAATTTTTCAAACTAACTCTACTCTTTTTCATAGTTAACAGTTTTTTCCCCAAATGCCTCGATTATACTTATGTAAAAAATACACGAATATCGGTTGAATTCATGTCCTTACAAAATTCAAAACAAATATCAAAATGGAACACACTTTTGAGAATGAAAAGTATGACTACAAACGAATTTATGCCAAAAACAAAAGCATGACGAGAACAGGAAGAAAACCCGGGTTCAATTCTCGGCGTGGAAAGTCGTTTTTGGCCGGTTGGGGGGCGTAGTAGATTAGGCGCTGGCCTTGTACGCCGAAGTTTGTGGGTTCGACTCGGTCCAAGTCGGTGGATTTTCAGCATGCAAACAATCGATAGCATCCAAGTTACATGATTATGCTGCATGTTAAAGAGCCATAAAGAGTGTGCCTGTTTAACTTTGGTGCTCAGAGAAAAATTAAAACTCCTAGTATAATTTCGCATCGTCAGAGCTCAGGAGCCTGCCTCCCTCTGGGGAGGAAATTGACCGTCAAACTTACCAGCGGCGATTGGTATCCGCCTATATGGTGCTGCACTAAATAGATACCAGCTTCCAGGTGATGTACTAGGTCTGTACAATGGTAAAACACCAGCCCGCAGCCACATTAGAAATAAAAAAAAAAACGTTCTTATGTAAAGAATATATGACATTTCATATGCAACATCTTTATAAAATCAAACGTTGCGTGGTTGATTGTTGAAATAGAAAGCAATCAACTATGGACAGAAAACTTAAGGATCATTAACATCCTTAACATTACACTTACGAAAGTTGTGGATTCATTTCTGAAATTAGAAGTTAGAAACCTTTTTATATTCGGAGACAATTTCCTTAACGATTTCTTTTACGATTAATTTTAAGCGTCTTAGAACCTGCTTAGACAATGGTTTTATCAAACTTATGGTTAGACTTATCAAATATCTATGTCACACATAAAAACTCATAATGTCTCAATGATTAGGAAAACATGATTATCAAGGTGCAATAAAGGGTTTTTTTTTATATTTAAACCTAGCTATAAATTGCGATTCGAAATATTACATCGTTCATCGAAAAGCCATGTTATATTAAATTGTGGATTGTGAACGATGATAAGTCGTTGGTACACCAATTTTTTTATACAGCTTTTTATCTGCTATTGTAATAGCTCATTATGTCAATTCACCGCGATGTTAATTAACACACAAACAAACAGATCCTCTGTTGTCAGTCGATTTCGAACACATGTCCTTGATCAAGGTTATGTTACTCCTCGATGGCAGTGGGCGTGTTTGAACTATCGCAATATACAGAAAAGGAAAGGACCAACCTACGTGACGTAATTAAAAAAACTTTTCCCGCTTCGGTTCAATCAATGTCTTTCATACCGCTGATGTGAGGAGCTCCAGAACTCGGTCAACGCGTTATCGGCCAACATAATGGACTCTTATCGCGATTTCCTTGTTTTTGAACGATTCCACCTCCGAAGGTTCTTAAGTGGATTTTTCTGTAATTTTCTAATACCATGTAACATCCCTTCTCTCGCGGTCAAGCGTCCTTCATACTAGTTTCCTTTTTTAGAAAGCTGTTCCAGATAGTTTCTGGCGAAGGTAACAATGGAGAACGCTGCTTGACGTTTCTGCCTCAGCACTTTAAATGGATTAGATGTCATAACAGCGAGGGGGGGGGGGCTCTTAAGAAGTGATTATTGGGTAATAATTTTCTATTTTTGATAATCTGGTTGGCTTTAATCGTTTGTGTGATTCTCGGCACGTGCAGTATTATTGTAAGCTTGATGAACGTTTTTTTAGAAGAATGGAGCTTATTTCTTTTAAAAAAGAGAAAGACGATGAAGAATGTCTCTTTTTCTGATATTAAAATTAGGTAGAGTCTTTTTAAAATAGGTAATATTTTGTTATCATCAGTAATAATTTGATGTAGTTAAATATTAATAAAAATAAATGTATTGCAGTACAATATACAATCTTTTTCCATTGGAACAGTACTCATTAATGTAAAGGAATGCTTTCAAAATAAACATTCTTGGAAGGAATGAAGATTTCAATAGAGTATAACAAATGGTCATGCAGTTGTAGAAATTTTAGTGAATTTAAGACATAATTTTGGACAGTGAATTTGAAACAAAATTTCATTGCCTAAAATGAATTTAATTTCGATGTCTGAAATTAAATTCATGTTCAATAACTTATCCTTTTTAAAAAAATTTCTTTTAAATGCATAAAACAGGCATACTAGCTATTATGCTATTCATGTTTTGAATGTAAAGTCTGAGAACTAAAATCAATAACTTCTCATCTGCTCCTTTTTTAAAAAAGCATAATTAAAGATGAAAGATAAAAGTAGAAAATATAATTTATGTTTCTTACTTCTCTCATAGAATTTAATTGAAATCTCGTTATAATTAAATTACTTTTTTATCAAAAGAACTAGGGTTTGTAACCCCGGGATTCCTGTATTTTTCCCAATCCCGATATCCCGGGATTAAATTTTTGTCTAAATTATATTTTAAAACTTTTTCTCAACAAAATTTTCTAAGAACTTAAATCTTAGAGAATTTATATTTTATTTATATGAAATATAAATAAAATTTTTATAGAATTTTTTTGTGCAATTATAAATGCTATAAGTAAATATATATATATATATATATATATAGTTCTCATTTCTTGTACGGGAGAACGTCGTACAGATCTAAATGGCTCACTGCAATACTTACACAATAATATAAACAACATCTCAATAATAGATTTTGTCACAGTGCCTTCTTCAATTAAATGTTGTTAATAGCAGACCAGCTTGAAAGACTTGAGATACTTTAAATCTCATTGCATGACTAACAGCTCATGTAACTGGATTTTCTATTTAGAATAAGGTAACACTTGAAATAGATTCACATTCTGATTCCAAAACTGGATCAATTTATACACAAAAACCATTAAGTGTAGAAGAAGAACTAGATAAAGTTATCAAAGAGGTATATGTGCACCAATGCAGTCTATTAGATTTGAGACACTGCCATCAAAAATTCAAAAATAAATGCCCCTTTTTTGAAAATGGAGGGAGACATGGTGACTACCTGAAAGAAACAGATACTCCTATTTAATGACGATAACACCTAATAGTATAGAATCCGAACGAGCATTTTTTTCGCCAGAACAATTTGTAACAAAAGTAAGAAGCCGTTTGAGTGAGTGAGTGAATATTAACGTCACATTGTTAAGTTACACGAGGGCTTTTGGCGACGGACCATGTAATTTAAGAAGCCGTTTAAACGTTGTGAGATGTGTGAACGAGCTGTGTTTCTTAAAAGCTTATTTACAGAAACAAACAAAAAAAATGAAGAAGTTTTTTCTTAAAAATTTTATTATGTACTATTTTTATTTGTTTTTTATGATGAATAAAGGTTTTGTTTATTTATTTCAATAAAGTTGATATTAAACCAATTTTTAATTATATTTTCAGTTTTATTATGCAATTTCAACCATGCTAATGTGGAAGTATTTTTAATAAATAGTCCAATCGTAATCCCGGGATTTGGATAGTGTAATACCGAAATCCCGGGATTGAAAATGTAACACAGGATTGCAAACCCTAAAAAGAACATATTTTATTATTAATTTTTCCAAGAAAAACTGTGAGATTAAAATAACATTCCATTTTTATGAATAAACCATTAATTTAGCACTGTTATAGTTTGTACATACTATCAACGAGTAACTAATAATATATGAAAAGGGAATTAGAATTATTATATAATATAGAAAAATACCATGCACTCTTGGAATTCATATGAAACTTAATTTTCTTTAGTTAGCCACAAAATGCAGTTCACAAATTTGGGAGTTCAGTTAATTTCTTCCTAATGGCAAAACATGTCGAATTACTATTTTAGACCTCAATACTATATGGCTCATAATTTGGTGGAAAGTAAAATATGTATTCCAATTTTGTTTGAACAAGGCTTAACATATTGCAAACTGAACAAATAATATATCGTTGTTACTAACACGCATAATGTATTAGTATTAGAGAAATCATTTCATAAAAAGGAAAGTTGTTTGAAACTTGTATCAACACTCATCAGATACTGTGACCTCCTTTTTTTAGTACACGAAGAGAGACTGAACACAATGAATTTTCTAAAGGAAAAGATCTTTGAGAAATTGCTAGATTGAAAAGTTAAAACATCTGCAATGATATCATGATGTGAAAAGTAGTTAAAATTGGTTATACAAGGATAATACATTTGAAGCTAAAATCAACAGTTTATCAAACTAAGGAACAAAGAAAAAGTCACAGAAGATACATTAAATACCAAAAACAATTTTGTCCATTGTTTCCTGACCACCATCAAGGAAAGTGTTCAAAGGTTGGCATTAAGACATATTTCCTGGATATTTTAATATATCCAGTACATTTATTTTTATAATGAGACTTCCTTTTATTTTTAGTTAATATGACATTGGCGAAGAAACACTTTCTTACAGGGGAACTCTTTCAGACAATGGAGATTAATTTAGCATTATTTGCTAAAGGAACTATGTCATTTACCAGGAAGTATATATATGGAGTCTCAAGACTTGACAATACTTCTGTGGCTCATCTAATTAAGATAATTTCCATCTCTAACAGTAACACTGCAGAAAAGGAAAGGTACACATAAGAATGGTACGATGTTTTTCTTTTATGAATTATTATTCGATGTCTCTTCAGTTATTTTTCACAGAAGTTTTGCAATTTAAAAATAGGTTTATGTTTACTGTCACACAAACATTTAGGAATTAATTTTTTTTAAAAAAAATAAGCAAACAAAACACAATAGTATATGAAGCTGTGTGGGCTATTACCTAAAATAGCTTCCATTTTTCAGTAACTAAATTTTGAAGCCCCTAGATCCCGGTGTTTCTTCACAAATCTCAAAAACCTGGGATTAAAACAATTAATCCTGGGATTTAATTTTTGTTAAAATTTTCTTTTTCTCATAAAAATTTACGAAGAATCTAATTCTCAGAAAATTTATATTTTTTTTAGTGGTTTTCATGTTGGAAAAGACCAAATAATTTTTAAAAAATTCAACTGTATTCCTCTACAACGCAGGAGAGAACAAACATGTTGTCAGGTCGGCTTTGCAGGATCGTACGGCTAAATCATGGACTTTGAGCCAGGAAGTGAACTTGTTTGCAGTACGGAAAATATCTATATGTCGCAGGAAAATGATGAAATTAGGGATTTCATCAAATCCCTAAGGGAGATGATCAGTTCACGCAAGATGTTAAAATAACGTCTCTTTGAGATCATTTCGCCGGTTGTAAGTGTGATTTGATCAAATCCCCGAACTGTTTTAGTGAAATGATTAAATGAACAAGTCATCATTAGTAAAGCTCTGTTTTCATTTGTTGCCACTCCCTTTTACCTCCCACCTCTCCTCGTCCGTGCCAGGCAGCGCCGGGCTTCTGACGTGACGCCCCTAAGCAAAATGATCGAAATATCATTTTTTAGTATTATTTAGTTATATTCTTTGCAATATTATCTTTCGATTGATGTATCACTTTTGTATGCCTGCAAATTAGAAACTGGATAAAACTTAAATTGAAAAATGTAAACAAACACAAATTAGGGAATTTGACCTCGCTCTCTTTATAGATAAAAAAAGCTACACATGCAATGAGACGACGTTAGGGATAGCATGGACTGTCTCAGTGGTCCTCAACATGCGGCTCGCGGACCACATGTGGCCTGCCGGTCTCTTTTGAGTCACCCGGTCATGGCCCATTGCACTGATAATTGTAATTATTTAAGAACAGTGTACTAAAAATTTAGTGGGGAAATTTTACCAATCAAGCAATCCTTTTAATTTTGCTACCAATTTGCTTTTGTTGATAGTAGAATATGAAAATTAGGCATGGTCATGGTTGAAAGGAAATTGAAACTATCCCACAACTCGGTAAAAAATGCATTAATGTAAATACTTTTTGTGTGTGTTTGATAGAGAGATTAATATAGTATTAAAATATATATAAAAGTAAGAAATGTAGTTTAATATTTTGATCAATTTCTCTTTGTTCAATGTTGTTTTTGTCTTATAATGTTTCCCCTCCATTATCCTCAGGTTGCGACTCGTGTGAAATACCTATCGTTTGTATGTAACTTTGCGATCGAAAAGGTTGAGTACCCTTGGACTATCTGCAAGGTAATCATTACTGCGTCTTCCATTGAGATTGCTGTGAAAAGACGCGTGAGGGCAGTGGTAACGCCAATGACGAAACTAGATATAAGAATAGTACCACGTCGATCCTACGTGCATTATCATGATGGACTATCATGTATTATCCCGTTCCTGCTTACATTTGATATCTTCTTACGGGTCCTGTACCTTGTATAATGGTATGGGCAGCTAATATACTACATGAACACCTTTTGCTTTCGTTTTTGGTAATCTGAACGGCCAGCGTTATACAGGGTGGTCCCGAACTTATGGTACAAACTTTAAGTGTAGATACAGGGAATTTTAACAATCATTTATTGTATAAGAATGCATGAGTGCAAGTGACGTGGTGAGGCGAAAACAGGGGAAGTAAAAGAATAAAAAATGGAGTTATCGGTTCGTTGCGTTGCCAGTAGTGAGCAGTAGGTGTCTAGCCACCATTCAACATGATACATCTCAGCAGGGGAAATCGCCATTCGCAATTGGGCTGACATCTGCAGCGGGAGACTTTAAGTATGCCGAAAATGCAAACTTGCATTACATGTATGGTAGTGCAAATGGTAACGACAGAACTGCACTTCGAATATGTCACGTGCAGTTTCCTGATCAATGAATGCCGGATCACAAAATTTTTCAGCAGTTACATCGTCAACTTCGTGAAACACGCCCGTTCCACGCCACCAGACATGATACTGGTTGACGAAGAACTGTACGCAGTCGAAGCCTGGAAGGAAGCATCTTGAACATGTGGCTGATAGACTCGAGTCAAGTACAAGAAATGTTGCTCATCACGTAAGTGTGAGTCATCAGACCATTTGCAGAGTGTTAAACAAAAATTGCTCACACCTCTTCCATTTTCAGCGAGTACAAGCTTTAAATCTGCCAGACTATCTTATCCGACTGCCAGTGGGTGGTACATCATTGTGCACTGCAACTGGACTCCATAGCCCATGTACTGAACAGTTATCATTAACATTACACTTGTCAAGTACGCTTTCAATATACACTTTGTCTTTACTTTCGTCTCTTATTTTTTGTGTTTGTGCCTCATCGAGTCACTTGCGCCCATACATTCCTATACAATAAATGATTGTTATAAAGTCCTGTTCCTACTCTTAAAGTTTGTACCATGAATTCGGGCCACCCTGTATTTCTAAGATATTAAAGCCGATTGCTATGGCCTATTTTCGAAGCATCTGTGACGTCATCTTTCAATAAGACAACTCTAGACTGTATATTACCCATCTTATCCTAACTTTACATAGAGGAGGTTTGACTGCTAGCCTCGTGAGCACATTCTTCAGATCTGTCATCTATTGAAAACATCTGGTCATGCGTTGGCGAGAAACTAAGCCGCCACCGCTTTGCAGTCATTACAATTGTGTGGTACAAACTTGAAGCAACATGGAATGACATGTGTATTGAGTGAAAATGATTACGAAGAATCTGAAGAAAGAGTGCAGAGGATACTGATAATATTCCAGTAAATCCTGATATATATATCACTAGGGATGGTAAAGAATGGATACCATATAATAGTAATGGCAGATTTGAGACTTGAAATGTTTTGCGACAAAGCAATGGTTCAAAAAGCTTCACGAAACATTATGTCAATGTCAGTTTTTTTATGATATAAAAGGTCATAATATACGATAATTACAAGAAATAATATTAGAAAGAGACTTAAAACTAAACCCTACTGAACAGTAGTCCTGCACTTATTCAGTTATTACAATTATTTTATATATTTTATATCACGGTGTCGAAACGACACCGGTAGACGTTTAAGAGTAATCGAAATCCTGGACATTCTAGTGTTAAAGATGTCTTTATGCATCACTACTTCGAAAAATAATTCGCCTTAATTTAGAAACTTAATCTAAATGCTACCTCTGTTGCGACAAGAATATATTTGCCCCCATATGGAAATCCATTATAATGATGAAATAAATTATTTAAATGAGATTACTGAAAATGTATTCCCACTGCGCAGTTAAGGGAGTTCCAACTGCGTTTAAAAAAACCCGACACACCAGAGGGGGTACTTCACCCTCCTTTGCTGCTAGTTAGAGGAGAGATGGCTTAGGAAAAATTCCTCAACTTGGTGCTTTCTTTAGCATTCATTGTTTTATACTTCGAAAAAAAAAAAGAAAACAACTCCCAGTTTGGAAACTGAACATAAATTCCAACGTCTAACGCAACAAGAATTTAAACTCATTGTCATCACAAAAAGTCTGTTATAATTACGAAATAAACTATTAGAAATAGACTTTTGAAAATGTTCCCACTGCGCAGGTAAGAGAATTCCAACTGGGTTTTCGAGTAAAAGTCAACAGCACCCCGAAAAGTGAAATACAGTACGAAAAACAACGCTTTTTCCGCGGATTATCAGAAACAATACAACCTTTGTTATTAGAGCGTTGCAAGATAATGACCTTGAATATGAAAATGCAGATTACTCATGTCCCCTCGTGGCAGCATGCAAACAGAAAAAGAAAAAACCCAGCAACATGAAAACTGCGAAGAAAAAAGCCCGCATTATGACACTAATCTGTTTAAATTTATGCATTTTCTTTAGTCCATACTTACAGTACTTCAAACAAAGAGGCACGGTGCGAATTGCAGAGGGATTTGAGAGTTCAGGAGTAATTTTCAGATTTCATTTTACATAATAACAGTAATTTGATTTGAAAGTTGAGAATGATGAGGAATATTTTTGGATTTTGATTGAGAGTTGATACATTGTTTCTTAAACTAATACCTTAGCACCTGTAATGGATAGTTTCATTTCCTTTAAGATTGAAAAAATGATTATAAATAAGTGATGTTTATCACTACAAAAATGTCAGTTCCTTATAAAATGCCTTGGAAAAAACTGTCAGAGTAGAATATTATCAATACATTTAATTTTTAATTGATGTATAGTTAAAAAATATATCTTTGTAATATTCGCAGCATCAAATGCAATATATTACCCAGTATGCTTGTGTTTTTAATTAAAATCCAGTGAAATATGTTTAGTGTAAAAACATTTAAGGCGAAATATTGGTTAACATGAAATGGTACTACGGTTCCGATAAACAACTCACGCATTTTGTCTCTTAGCATGAAGTAAAATCGCTTAACACGAAAAGATTCTTTTTTTTTGGGGAATGAACAAAATACGGAAAACACCACCCACGCAGGTGAGATTTAAAAGGGGTGTGAAATGAAAGAGAGGTGATTTCACATGCTTCGTAGAAAGAATGCTAACTGGATTATGAAATACTCACGGAATAGCCTATGACATGAGCCAATTTTGTTTATCTAAGCTACCTTCCCCCTCCACCCCTACAAATGCCACGCAAAAACATCTAATCTCTCATCAGTTGGCTTTGAATGTCGGTGACGAGTACATTGCAGTATAAGTAAAAATCAGTCAGTTTGGTTCGAGTTTTTTTTATTTTTTATTTTAGGAGATTTTTTCACGAGCACAATAGTAAAGAGCTCAGAGGGAAAGCAAACTGTCATTTCACTTAAAATGAAGATGGTGCTTCTTAAGGTTGTTGATCAAAAACAGAAGACGAAAACTGAAATCTGTAAAGATTTTGGTATTGTAAACTCTACATTATCAACTATATAATTTAAAAAAGAGGGCAAATAATGGAAAAATTTGAACGGATTAAGTTTGAACCAGAGCGAAAAGGAATGAGAACGGCCAAACACAAGGATTTCGAGCAGGAACGTCAAACTCATAGCACAACAAAGAACATTTTTGAGGAGAGGCCCGGTCAATATATTGGCACACAATAATATATAATAAAATATCAAAATTTCTCCCGAAATAGGAAAGATAGTAGCAGAGAAGAGATGACAAGTGTCAGGAAGTACATATTAAATTTTTCTTGTTCTTTTATATATGTGTGTTTATTATAATGTTTATTATATATATTATTCAAAATGAAACTACGTTTTTATAAATTTCGATTTTCTTTGCGGTCCACTTTAAGTTAAACCTTACTCTTTTGGCCAAATCAGCCTTTGAGTTTGACACTTTTGATTTAGCTTTACTTGTTTAGTTCAAACAAGTGAGATCTCAGAATGCTCCCATATCAGGATCTTTAATGATAGAAAGAAGCAATATCAACTTGCTAAATAAGTGGGTATTACATTTTCTGCAAATCCAGGATCATGAAAAGTATGCGCAATTATCTGGACACACATTCCAATGGTCAAATGATTAACAAAATGGGCGCCATTGTTGACAAGATGATGCTAAAAAAGATAAAGCACAAAGAAAACTATCAGATTACTTTCTAAGAACTCAATAAATGTTTTGTTTTTCAAAAAACTTGAAAATTTTGTATTAAATTTCATTAATTCCTTGTAAATATGTTTATATAGCACTTCACATATGCATGTTACTTTTTCTCTTTAAGAAGGTTTTAATTAAAAACTTATAATAACATCAAAGAAAAAATATACCAAGTTAGTTTTAAGAGGGAGCCTCGCAAGATAGCCTGTTATTCCACGATTCTTAAAATGTTTTTAATTCTCATGTTAATATAATCATACACGCACAGCCTTTTTGATTCTACTCATATAATTATTTTGTTTGTTCATTTGTATGGAATGCAGACTGTTCCGATAATTATTTTTTTCCCAATATTGATGAGTGACATTTTAAATATAAATTATATTTCATACATACGATTTGCAAGATCGAGTCCAGAATTTGACAAACACCTACCCCCGTGATGAAATTATATTACCCTCTGTCACGATTTAAAATATGAGTAGTTTTTATCAACCGTTTCAGAGATAATTTCCTAATAATCACTTTTATGAATAATTATTTAATTTTGATTGCATAATATTTGTTTTAATCTACGCGTTAGGAATTACGTAAGGAATTTATATAACTGTGTCCAATTATTCCTGTAATATTTTAAAATGACAATTGTTTCTTTCATTCGATCTTGGAATAAGAGCTGTATTCCACTATAAAACGCGGAAATAATTTAATATAAATTGCTCTAAGTTCCTATCATCACTCACTAATAACAGGTCGCCATAACATCGCATTTATTACAAAACAAGTTCAAGTGGAATTTTCCCAAACGGGAACAAACTATTTTTAAACCTTTCTGCGAAATCTTCGGATTGTTTGGAATTAAAAGAAAATATCTGGTGGCGATTCTCTACCTGAGATCCATTTCCTTGTTTTATTATTATTATTATTTTTTTTAATAACAAAAGTCCGTTTTCGAAAAAGAAAACTCTCAAGTGAATCTGTAACGGATAGCCGAGGCATACTGACCTGTAAATATTGAGAAGGCTGCTTTATTTTTTTTTCTTCTTTTCCTTTTAAAATTAACGACCTTCACAGTTTTTACGAAAGTAGACAGTTTTTTTCCCCTCACTTTATTATTATTTTTTTCAGTCTTCTATTGATCGTGTCTTATATAAGCTATTATCTTTGTTGTTCAAAATTGAGTCTACTTGGACGGTCATTGTTTTCGCAAATTGGAAGTGGATTAGTTTCTTTTACGCGTTACTTTGTTGTAACAATGGAATAGATCTCATGCGTGTGTCTAATTTCTCAAAGAACACGCATGCGAGGGGGAAGATGCTTGCTATCTCGACACAGACTATCGTGTAGACATTGATTTTTTTTCTTGTTTGGCATTCAAAATTATCTGATTTTAGATGAATTTTAAGATAATTCTACTGACATGGATTTCAGCTGTTGTTTGATTTAGGGAGAAGATATTTGTCGATATAGAGAGAATAAGGCTCATCCGCTGTTCTGTTTTATATTCAAATGGTTTCAGGTTTTCCATTGGCAAGCAAGATGGGAAAATGAATCAGGTTTGGGTTGCGATGTTATAGTGAATATTTATAATTCTGTTTTATAATGACTTTAAGGGTTTTAAAATTGTTTGTTTTATGTATAAAAAAGGCTTAAGAAAGTGGAATCTTTGGCTTACACAAGAATTTTACAAGGGGGAGGGGGTCCAGGGTCGAAAGTCCACCTTTCTCGCCCCATGCTCCAACACGCCACCCAACATATTCTTTTAATTTTGTCGATTTTTGGGAACAAAAAACAATAAAAAATTAATTATTAAATAAATAATTAGCTTTAATTAATAAAATTAATTATTAATAACAAATACTTGAGTAAATTTTACGTATTATATACATAGGATTATAATCAATCTAAAAAAATCAAGGGCTGTTGAGGGGGGGGGGTCTCTGGACTAGGGACCCTTCCCCCTTGTGTGCGACCATGAGTAGAATAAGTAGCTGGCTATTAGTAGTATTCCTAATATCCATTACCAGACCATTGCAGCTTCAAAATTCAATTAGTATCGTATATAAAACGTTGATATATTGCCACCTAAAGCAACTAACAATTAAGAATTATTTTATAGGGTAAATATTTTTACAAGTGGAGAATAGATGCCTTTATTTTAATTTATGGTACTGAAGAATTATTTTTCCTCTTTCAATAAAACCTCTGAAGCAGAAAATCAAATACAGAAGTAATAGCAATGGTAAAGACTATGAATAGCTAACTCAAATGGTTTTGATTATTCACAAATAGATTTCTGTTTACCTTCGCATGCTGAAATATAAAATTAGAATTCGAGTTGATATTGATTGTTTATTTTTTCATTCTAATTCAGTTATTATTTATTGTAAAATCAATGCGATTGTAGGCTGCTGTCTCCTTTGAGCTTTTTTATCTATGGTTACTGACTTTGTTCGGAACCGGTTGGGCAAAAGCATATACATGAATAAATTTTCTGATAGTTGAATTAAAAAAGACATATAAAATTGTTTTAAGAGTATTACCACAGTAAAAAGTTATTTAAGTAAAAATTATGTTGGGTTAAAACATTTTTAAGTGCAAGTTATTTTGGAAAAGAATTGAAGGAGAGAAACATGACATATTTTCAAAATATTCTCCTTCAATGGAAAATTTTTCTGTAACAATAATTGTTTTGCCGATATATAGTTAAGAATTCTGTACAGAAGCTGAACTAGGATTTTTGAAAAATTTTCACATTATTTTTAGAGTTAGTATCAATTGAAATAATAACCAGCGTCTTTCATAAAAAAAATTCCCTACTTTGATATATTAAAATATGAATAAATCAACTCTTCTAAATTATTTTTTTCAAACATCCTAGTTCAAGCTTTGAACAGAAGTCTTAGCTAAATATAGGAAAAATATTGTAATGTCGTGGGTGAGTCGGACAAACATGACACTCTAAGGATGTTTTACTTCTTTATTCAATCACGCGCGCGCGAACACATAGGACAATTCACACACACAAAACAAAAATTTAAATTATAATTTATACAGATTTTAGAAAATTAAGAAAAATTTGAGTTGTTGACACGTTTTTCATAGAAAGAAAAAATGGGCTAGGATGGCATTTATCGTAGTATCTGCCTTGGGTAGATACAAAATCTCGACACTTAGCTAGCTGGCAGAGATTACCAAGCTCACTATTTGAGGTAAATTCACCAAAGTCAGCTCTGGTGTGACACTCTCAGAAACTCGGATCAATCTCGTTACCATTTAGCGTTCTAGAATTTTTTTAAAGTTCGACACAATATTATTATTATAGAGGCAATTTTTTTTATAAAAGGAAAATGTTTTGAAAATAGGTCATTCCTTCTTCATTTTTTACCAAAAAATTGCATTTAAATAATCTTTTCTTCTAATAAAATATTCTTAAAACAATTTTATATGTATATTCTAAATCAAGGGACACTAAATATAAAAAAAATATTCACTTGTACATTTTTACAAAATTACGGTTCCGAACGTAGCCAGATTACTGTAAATAACAGCAGAAAAATAAATGTTTCAGACGCCGTATAAATCACTCAAACCAATTACAAATTCCCCAAATGAATGAAAATTATTAAGGTTTAAACATAACAATAATTTATTTTATGAAATCTGCTTAAATTTTAGCATTGGTAACAGCTTACAAATGTAAATACGAGAATCTACCGGCAACTAACAAGTAATACGTTGCCATTCACAGAAAAGAAAAAGTGAAACATGAACATAACTAGAAATTATATATATAGGTGTGGTAGTAACTGCATTTAAATAATGATATTAATTATTTTACAATCCCTAATATAGTTACATTTAAGGTATCCGACTACGTTCGGAACCAAGCTTTTTAAAAAGAGCATAAATGTATAATTTTCATATTTAGTGTCACTTAGATTAGAATATATGTATAAAATTGTTTTAAGGACATTATGACAAAAAAATTATTTAAATACAATATTTTGGCAAAAAATTATCTTAGAATAACCTTTTTCCAAATGTTTTTCTTTTGTAAAAAATGCTTCTATTGTATTCATATTTTGCCTGTATATATTGGGTTGTTCGGAAAGTCATTTCGTTTTTTTTGGGGAACATGAAAGACAGTTTTCGTATAATGAATAAATATTTTATTAAATTATATATTGGCCATTCTGGTCCAACACCTTTTGCCATCTTTCTGGCAGTAACATAATTCCCCTCTCATAAAAGTTTTGGTCCTTGCTGGCAAAAAACTGGTTCAGGTGGTTTTTGACATCTTCATTTGAGGTAAAGGTTTTGCCATCCAAAAAATTTTGCAGGGACCGGAACAAATAGTAGTCGGAAGGCGCCAGATCTGGAGAATATGGTGGATGTTGCAGTACGTCCCATTCAAGCTGTAAAAGTTTTTGGCGAGTGACCAAACTTGTGTGAGG
>BMAV01025923.1:76084-188726 GCA_019973955.1 Trichonephila inaurata madagascariensis
ACCCGCCGTCCTGAACGCTGCCTCCCGTTGAAAGATGGCCACCGAAGCCACCGTTTACAGTGGGACAGAGAGCACAAAAACTGGACAACTGATCAATGGAGTCGTGTTCTCTTTACGGATGAGAGTCGGTTCAGTACCAGAAGCGATTCTCAACGCGTTTTGATTTGGAGAGAGATCGGGACCCGGTTTTATCCCAGTAACATCAAGGAAAGACATCGTTACGGTGGTCCTGGAGTTCTTGTCTGGGTTGGCATTATGCTGAACGGCGGAACTGAGCTTCACATTTTCTACAGAAGGTCTGTAACCGGGGATCGCTATTGTGAGGAGGTACTTCTTCCCCATGTGCATCATTTCCGAGGTGCCATTGGCCCAGACTTCATTTTTATGGATGACAATGCACGGCCACATCGCACTCTTGCTGTTGAGGAGCTGCTGGAAAGTGAAGATATCACTCGAATGGATTGGCCAGTGTGCTCCCCAGATTTAAATCCCATTGAACATGTGTGGGATGCTTTGGGGAGACGTATTGCATATCCGGAGTGCAACCAACAACTCAAACAGATGTTGATTGAGGAATGGGCACTCCTACCTCAAGAAATGTTGCACCAGCTGGTTCTGAGTATGTGGAGACGGTGCAAAGCAACCATTGTAGTAAGGGGAGGGCATATACCATATTAAGGAACATCGGCTTGTTGTTCTTCCTGTTGGATAGACAATCATGAGTCACGATACTATGCGTTCAATAAAGCTTGTTTTTGTTTGATTCCATACCGTATGCGTTGTATTCCTTTTTCAGTGCCGATGCTTTCGTCATCCTTTACGTACATAATACTCTCCCTCATTTCAGAATTTCATGTCTCTCAGATGATTTTTCGTGAAGTTATGGCAATAAACCCACCTGTTGCTTAAGTTTTGCACACCAGTGTATATTCTTACTAGCCATCACGCGCTCACAAAACAAAATCAACTCAAAATGAGCACACTGTCAGCTTGCCCCATCACCACACACACACGAACCAGAAACACACATCTAAAATTAAATTTCGCACCTATTATCTATTAAATCACGCCACTAGTCAAAATTTCCAAATAACTCGTAAGAAACACTTCATTTACATTCAGACAGACACGACTCCATTGGCCGTACGAGCTTTAGAATCTCTCGCCCCCGGACCAATGCTATTCAATTAACACAAACCAATCACAGCGCTCCCTCTCGCCACGCGAGAAGATAGCAAGCACTCCACAAGCTCTTCCACACACACCAATGCCACGAATAGCTGTCACCCCATTGGTCGAGCAGTTTTTTCTCTCGAGGCTCCCATTGGCCGAGGGAACCTCACGTAAATTTTAGCGTTCTGATCTTTGTAACTTTTTCTAAATTTTTCTCGAAATTTGGAAAAAGCTGGGTTTTTTTTCGGAAAATAAATTTAAATGCATTTAACATACCACTTTTTTCCCAAATCTAAATATTAATATATATAGTCATCTTTAAGTTATTTTCTAAATTCTTAAACTTTTTATAAATATCGGCAAGTTAATCAATTTTATGCTATCTTCACCTTCAAGATTGGAGATTAAAATCCTAAGGGGCTATGGGCTCCAGCAACAAAATCAGTTATAATAGTACAGGAAATAAATTCCAAAGGGCTGTGTGTTTTCCTTATTAATGCTGCCAATCCACGAAACAGATATTTCCCTTCCAACGAACACCTGCGTGAATGTATGCGACCAATCCGGGAACTTTTTAACTCTAGTAGTATGTCATCTCTCTCAATATATATTATTCACCATATATATTCTTAAATACAAAATATATTCGAATTATTCGCACGTTATTTTTATTACAAGTAACTCCTCATTAGTTATTAGATCTTATGAGATTTATGGTATAAGAGACAACGTTCTTCTGATTTGTTTGAAAGAAATAACTATAAATTTGACCATTTTGTTGACGATGAAATTGTCTCTACAGATCTCGACTAGTCGATGAATGTCTGGAGACAGGATATTTAAAGGAGGGAGTGACCAGCAAAAGATCTCTAGATCTGAATCCCATGAAGCTTGCATGTCTAGATTGCTCTTGGCAGAGCAATTCCAGCTCTCAGAATACTTTCGGAGCTAAAAAGCGACTTCATGGAGGAGCAGGAAACTTATTGTCTCAAGATCTCTCAAAAAGTCTCGTAAATATTGTGAGAGTGTGCTGGGAGCATTGCTGTTAGGGGTTATCATGCTCTCCACAAATGTCCTCGCCGTTCTTTGAATATTATACTTTCATGAGCATAGTATAGTATAATTTTTGTTGGTATCTTTTTATTATACTTTTAAGTATTTCCGTACCCAGTTTCACTCGCGAATTGGTCAGAAGCTTTTGCAAAATGCCCCAGAATGTATCTTGCACACCAGTGTATATAAACCACCGGCGTCGCTAGTCTTGAGAGGGGCCTGTATCAAAATTTTCTTGGGGCCCATTTTGGGCCTCCTTAATATTTTACGATTTTTTCGCTTACACATGTTGGGGCCCCTGTAGCTTGGGGACTCTATAATAGATACGGTTGATACAGCGGCAGCTATGCCCTTGATATAAATAATGTTTTTTTTTAATCAGGATAACATGAGAACATATATTTAAGGATTATTATACAATACATTGCAATTATAAGGCCTGTTTTGTTTCCCAAATACCTCAAAATAAGTTATTGAAAGTTTATATTTTATCTATTCAAATTTTAACAGGATTTTGAGAATATTCAAAGTCTTCAAGACAATATCCATATCATACCTCATTTAGTACAAAAAATTAAAACATTTATTATGGAAATACTAGTCATGATTCCAAAAATACTCCAATTAAAAATCCAGATAAATCAAAATAACTACCATTCTTCCCTTTGTATTAATGAACACACATTCGAATTAAAGGAACATCCTCAATTTTTCTACAACCAAATACAGTTTAGTAGGTTTCGATTATACAGCTGCACAATCGACTTTTTTTTTCAATATAAAATGTACTCATTATCTTTTGAAAAAATTTTCTTAATTAAAAATATGCTTTCCGCCAATCCAAAGTTCCTTAACCTTATCCTTTTTCATTCCCCTTTAATTGTTCCATACCCAAGAAGAAAACGAACGATAAATTTTTATGTAAGCACATGCATAGCTATTCCTTCGGAATCAAAGCTACTAATTACCGAGCAATGCGACCACTAACTGCTCCCCCTTCAGAGCATTTTTGTTTTAATGACATTATCTAGCAGTCATTACACAAGATAGATATGAAGCTTTTTCTTTTTCGATATAAATTTCGTTTGATGAATGCAAGGGGAAGAGATATTAGAAAAAAAGAGGCATAGGCATAGATGACACACATTCAGAGCGGCACTGGCCTCCTTTTTGATTCACGATCACTGCTATTATCAGGGCTGCTGGTCGAGGAAGGAAAAAGGTATCACTTGCACTGAAATTTAATAAGATGAAATCGATGATTTATTATTCGATTTTCGCCTTAGAGGAGTCAATGACACTCTCGTGTTTCCATCGTAAACAGCCATGTTTTCTTTGCTGTTTGCCACATTCTTGTATGATTAAACGCTGACTGATAAGATGCGATGAAAACAAATGCGAATGTTATGCTGTTTTGTATACGTGATGTTTACTCTCTCTTCTTAAAAAATATAATAAATTAAGGTATCCGACTACGTTCGGAACCGTGATTTTAAAAAAGCGCATAAGTCGACAATTTTCATGATATTTAGTGTCACTTAGATTAGAATACATATATAAAATTGTTTTAAGTACATTTTGACAAAAAGAATTATTTAAATACAATATTTCAGCAAAAAATTAACTTAGAATAACCATTTTCAAAATGTTCTCCTTTTATCAAAAATGCTTCTATTATAATAATATGTTTCCTGTATATAGCTCAGACCTCTGTACAGAGGCTCAACTATGTTTTTTGAAAAATTCACATTATTTTCAGAATTATAACTAATTGAAATAATTATCGGCGCTTTTTTCTTAAAATTTCTCACCTCTGTTGTCGGAAAACATGGATAAACCCACTTCTAAGTTATATATTTCAAAAATTCTAGTTGAGCTTCTGTACAGAGGTCTAAGCTATATACAGGCAAAATATTGTTATAATAGAAGCATTTTTCACAAAAGGAGAATATTTTGGAAATGGGTCATTCTATGTTCATTTTTTTGTCAAAATATTGTACTTAAATAATTGTTATTGTAATACTATTCTTAAAACAATTTTATATACATTTTCGAATCTAAGTGACACTAAATATCATAAATATTATCCATTTATACGCTTTTGTAAAATCACGGTTCCGAACGTAGTCGGATACCTTAAAAACAAGTAATGTAAAAATTTTTTTTTAAAGTCAATTCCTACTTTGAATGGATGAATAGAAAGTATTTTATTAGATTGAAAATTGGAATAGAATATATATATATAAATAAATATTTCGACGTCAACTGTTGTTTTTATTTTAACAGTTACATTGTTACAACAAAAAAGACGAATCTAAGTTGGCGTCAAAAACCGATAATTAATTTAATTAATAAATTAATATTTGAAAAAACTGTATTACCATCAAGTGTCATCCACTACAATTTTAAAAAAATTTATTTGAACTTGATTGGATGAATAGAAAGTATTTTATTAACGATTGAAAATTTAAACAAGATAAATATATGAACAAATAAATATATAGAGAGAGTAAGCTATCAGTAGGAATAGTGAAAAAGATCATATTTTTGTTTTGTTAACTTCGTGATTTGTTAGGAAAATTAGTTACTTTTTCTTGAGTTAACTTTTTGTTGTCCCTTTTTTCTAATTTTTACTTTATATGTATTATTGCTCTACATTAGTTTATAAATAGGAATGCATTAAGTGCTTGTATTTTTAATACGCACGCGCGAGTTTCAAAACAGTCAAATAAGATACTTTTATATCGTTTTAAATGTGATTTGTTTACAGAATTTGGGAATTCCACATTATTTTTCAAAAATAAATCAAATTCCTATTTTAAGTGAGTAAGTGTTTATCAACGTCACACTATAAAGCAACACGAGGGCTTTTAGCGACGAACCTCGTAATTTTGATGTGACGAGGACGAAACCTTATCTGGCATTCCTTCTCCAAACTATCACACCATCCGAAGACTTTAAATCTCGACAAATTTAACGTGCATCAGCCCCTTTACTTGGCGGGTCTTCAGTGACACTAGGGCAACAAATATTTTATAGCAACAGGAAATGATTGTTATACCTTTAACTATATAGATATAAATAGATGTTCGTATATATGATCTCTATTCACACCAATACCGTTCAACCGATCACTATGAAAATTGGAAGGTGCATGTACTTTTTTGTGGAGAAGGTTTTTGTGCTATCCTCTTTGTTGCAGCTCCCCACCAGGTGGTGCTAGAGCATATTAACTTCTGCATCGTTCAATCAATCCTTAAGTTGCCAACAGGGTCGCCAAAAATGATGCCAACTTGGTTCTACCGCCAACATTTCGCTATGTTTCCATTGAATCGCCATTACAAGGTAAGAAATGGCGTTGATTGCGAATATTATAATTTTAAAATAAAATAAATACAACAGAAAGTATTATTAACGTAGTGCACATCCATATGCAAATTATTTACACTATTTTAAATTTAAGCGTTCATTACACAAAATTTGTAATAATGTGTTACTTTTGCTGAGCAGAGATCAGCTTAGGAAGGTGTTTTCAAAAATCGACCCACAAGAGAGTTACGGGGCGTTATAAATAGAAAAAAATCCTTTTTATCAGCTATTAGATCTACAGACTTAAGAGGACACAGTACGATTCAATTGACCAAAATCGGTCAAAAAATCAAATTTAATTTTTTTAGCCTAAATTATTATTTATACACTTTTCCATAACCTCACAAAATTTTAAAGCTCTAAACTCTTAAAAAAATGCAGAATTATGATAGCTTTTACGTTTGTTTTTATTCACATCTCTATGTCAAATCAAAACTTTAAACTGACTTATCTCAGAATGATAAAATAACTAGTTTGTCTTCGTTTAAAATGCTAAGGTTTTCTTCTATTACGCCTAATGTTTTGAAATTTTTGTTTACCTATTGCTAATAGTACATGTAAAAAGAGTTGGTATGCATTTTTGAATCAAAGCAATATTTATTTTTTAAAAAATAGTTGAACTCAGAATTTATACATTTTTTTAAAGAATTTTCAATAAACATTCATAAAAAGAATGATTGTATGCATACCAATCACGTTAACGCAAAACCCATACCAACTTTTATTATTCATAGCTTGACGTACTTGAAAATCAAATTTTATGCATGTACGTAAATTTTTGTAGGAGGAGTAGTATTTTAAAATCACTTCACAAATTTTTTTTCCTTAAAAAATTACATGGTTAGCTTTTTATGAAATTTTGACCACAAAATGTGTTTAACATAGTATACATACATAAGAGGCAACCAAAAAAATTTTAAAAATCCTTAAATTAAAAATTTTTGCGTAAATCGTACCATGTCCCCTTAAAATTTAACAAATATGTTTTTTTGTTCAGCTGATGCAAAAAGATTTTTTTTTGTTTGATTTGCAATTCACGTAAAATTAACTCATTATAAACTTCTTTATTCTTCAATCTGTATTGTTTAATTTTTAAATTCACCCTTGCAAACAACGGGTTACCTACTAGTCTAGTTTATATTTAGATGTACATTTGTCGCCTTTAAGGTTCTCGTTTTTTCCCCTGGACCTTAAACAGCGGCCTTCAGAATGAGTTAAAATAATGAAGCAAAAAACACACTCTTTTCTCATTAAACTTTAACAGGTCGTTTTCGTTTCTCAACAAAATTATGTTGTTCTAGTTATCAGCCGAAACTGAAAAGTTCAGAAAATGATTAAAATCTACTATTTTAATACTATTTACATGTAAGGTTGTGAGTGAGATTTATCATTAATTTTTTAAATTTATTCATTTTGTGTGATTTCACTCATTCTATTTTATCAATTCTAATTTTTCCAGATAGCTCATCTCCGTTAATCAGAGTTATTTATGTAAATGTAAACATCTAAAAAAGCTGAAGTAAGTTGGATTTTCTAGTAACATATGCATATGTATCATCTATCAAACACCAATGTAGATTAATGCATATTTAATGTGGCAAAATTGCGGCTTAGACATAAGATACTGATTCTTGTTTTACGAATTTTTTATTTGCAACTCAAATATCTTCCCTTTTTCACACAATTCCCACTGATTGTTCACACTCTCCTCATATATATTTATATATCTTGTTCAAATTTTTAATCGTTAATAAAATACCTTTTATACATCCACTCAAGTTCAAATACGTTTTTTTAACCTTGTAGTTGATGACACTTGATGTCAATACAGGTTTTACATTAATTAAATTAAATTAATTAATTTTAATTTTTTATAAGAAATTTTTTTTTCTTATATAAGATATTTAGTAGGATATAAGTTTAGGAATAAATACCGTCAATTGCGAAGTGTGTAAATCACTGGAAAAAAATTTCTTTTTCCATTCTGGGTTCTAGTCTGAGTAGAGGGGGGAACAAAATAGAAAATAACACATGTGAAGGAAAAATGGAAGAAATTTTTTACCACTTAATATTTTGATTCTGTCATGTGTATAAACATATTTATATTAATTGTAACTATTTAATAAAAAGTAACTAAAATAAAAATTTTCTTTGTTGACATAAATGGGAATTCACTTGAATTTTTTTTGGAGTTTATATTCCTTAAGAATCGATTTTCATATAAAACCCCCGGGATGAAAATATTATGAGGAGTAAAAATTAACAAATGAGTTAACAAAAATGCGTTACGTGCATTTTTGCGCATGCTCTAAATTTCTGCCCGAAGAAAGAAGGAAGAGTTTCTACTTTTTCTTCGTTTTTAAAATTACGATCATTCTTTCCTTACCGAAATCAGACAAAAAATAATTACAGAAACGGAAAGATCATTTTCATCGCCACGATAAGGCATAATTTTTCTTACAAAGTAGCGATATTTTCCCTTTTTTAAGATTTTTTCTAAAATGAGACAATATTGTTACGTTTTTATGAAAATAATTTTTCGATCATTCTGTACGGACTTCTTATTATTGTAATGAATCAATTTTCTATGCTAAAAAAGTCCATACTTTGGTCTTTTAGAATCAATGATTTAAAATATAAAATCTCCCCCATTTTTTTTTTTTTTTGTGATTTTTCAAAAAATTTTCAAAATTCTAATTAAACGTTTAATAACTTCGTCATTTGTAAAAATAATCACATGAAACTTTTTTACTTTTTGTCAAACATTATTATCCGTGTTCTGTCCAAAGAGTGAAATAATTACTTAAAAAATTACAGATTTTAAAAAGTGTTTGTGTTTTTCATCTAATACCCTTTTTACAAGAATTTATGCACGTAGTATTTTTTTTTTTGGCCTTTTTTTGTTTAAAAATTATTATTGTTTGTTATTGATGAGTGAAATTAGGAAAGTATAACTTAAAAATTAAACACATTCAAAACAATTAAATTTTTTAAAAAAATTCGCAAACTACGTTTATTTTTGTTTTGTATAAACTGGAAAAAATAAAAAACAGCATAAAAAACATTCTCTGCGCCGTCAAGAGACAATAAAAGGTTGAGAAAGAGACAAGAATAGACAGGATGAGAGATGAAGAAACCGATGGTGCCAATAAGGCTGGTCAAAAGATAAAAGAACATCACAAAAATTGTGCGAGTAACAGGGAGGAGCTATTGGACAAATGCAGCAGCCATGCCGGTCAGAAAAGAAAACGCCACAAATCCAGTCACCAAGTAGTTTCAAGGATCAAGGACCCCCTAGCCTACTTGCCGCACCTTCGGGGCACATGCCCTCGATGGGGGCAGCATTTCAGAGCGCCCACCAGCATGGATCCTCAGTATAGGATACTGGAACTGTACCATTTGCACCCTGGTGCAGCATTCGTCAGGGGGCCATACCTGGAAGGCGAATTATATCAAGAGTGACCAGAAAAGACTGTCACCCGAAGCCACTTTCAGCCGATAGTCAAAAAAATTGAGCTCCTCAGAAGACCGGACTACCAATCGAACAAACCAGATACCACTTCTCAGCGTGAGTGAGTGAATATGCACTGAGTGCATAATGAGTGAGTGCACTGTTTAGCTACACGAGGGCTTTTGGCGACGGACCACGTAATTTTGAACCATGGTCAAGTGACGTGGACGACACCTGAGCTGGCACCCCCTCTCCTAACTACCACACCACACCAACGGGAGGACGTTTCAGCTCTCGACAGATTTAACGTGCATCGCTGCCCTACACGGCGGGTCTTTAGTGGTGCTGGGCTCGAACTCATGACATGCCTGCCATGGTCCAATACCTTAACCATTTTCCCAGTTTCCTCCCTGGAGGGAGGCATCCGAACTCTGACGATGCGAACCTGTACTAGGATTTAATTTTGCCGAGAACACCCAAGCCAAACAGACATTCAAGGGGTCTTTTGCATGCCGTATAATAATACGACATGGCCGCTGTCGATTTTCTACATCATGAAAATCCACCGACTTGGACCAGGGTCGAACAATACCTTGGGTACAGAAAGCCAGCGACAAACCAACCACGCCACCCAGCCGGCTATCAAGAGATACATATTAAACTTTACTTATGATACTTTTAAGTAATATATATTTTAAGTAAGTTACAGAAAATTAATATATTTCCTTAAATAATAATTTATTTTCGACTTTTCGATATGTCCCTAGGACGCCGCCCCGCCCCCCCAGGTTTTGAATCCCTGACTTAACTTGATTCCCTTTATTATTTATTTCAAGAAGCCTCACATTTTACTAATGGCTTCGGATAGTTCCTTTAATATATAATACCGTAGTATAGAATTGGAAGAATGATACACAATAATTAAATTTTTGAATATTGATTTAAGAAAGGAATGTAGGATTTCGTGTTGCATAAACACTAAATTTACTTTCTAATTTTTGTCCAACTCGGTTAAATTATTTTGCATGGGCTTATAATTTATCCAAATAACTCAGTTGAGTTATCTTGTTTTAGTTAAATAAAAACTACTTCATTTAGAAATTTTGTGCATATAGTTTGCAATAAGTAAATATTTTCTTGTACACTTTTTCGCAAAATAATGAATATATGAAGCGATTCTACTTTTAATGTTTGACGTTGGAAGCTTTTGGATTTGAAACTTAGTTATTGAACAATATTTTCTAAACAAAGGATACATTTTCTCCCCTCAGAACTAAATATTCGAACCATTTACATGTAAAACACACAACACAGATTTCAAAATAAACTTTCAACGCTTAGAAATATACATTAGGAAATATATTTAGCTATGTATCTAAACTACTACTATCACAAACTGTTTGTCACAACAAACAATGCCTCTTGTCATAAAATGAATAGTTATTCTAAATAAAATAAGTTCAATGGCATAGATACTATTTATAATACACATTCACAATATATAAATGGAAAGATAAATTATTAACGAGAAAGGATTTAGCAATAAAAATAAAGGTATTTCACGGTGTAAACTTCGTTTCCTTTCGATGCTAAAATAAAAACTTTAATCGAAAATCGTATTCATAAGTCTAGGAAATGTATATATCCTGGGATGTTAAAGGAAGTATTATTTCTTAGTTTAGAATACATGAAGGAGCTCAGTTTCAAGCATTTAACTGAAAGTGCTTATTCTAAAAATATTCACAGCGGGATACAGACAGTTTCACTTATTAGAGAGTTATATATTAGTTACTTCTTTATTTAACCTCTTTGCTAGTTTGTGTCAAGAGGAAAGTTGTCAAAAATTGCAGATCTGAAAGAACGTCAAGCAAGACATAAACAGTAACGGCCTTTAATGAAGCGTGGTATTTTAACCTTTTATTTCAATGCAAGGCAGTAATCTTCTTCTTATGGTAACCAATATACACATTAGTTTATAAAGCTCGTAATTGTAAGGCTTCTGTATAGGCTTAGAAGTAACTACAAGTTACGCCGATGGGGTAATAAGCGTAAAGAAAGTTGTTTAAAAAGCTAATCTTTTGAGAAAATTCATTGATTTTAAATTCTAAAATCTACTTATGCATGTAGATTTTGCCTAACCATTGAGTAATCTTTCTGTTTTTAAATGATGGTTATGGAATATGAATAATATTATCGAAATATTGGAACGTGGGATGAATAAAATGGTTTATTATTTGATTTATTTAACGTTCAAACGTTTTAAATCGGTATTCAAACTTCTTTATGAGATGTATATGTTTATGTGTTCGTTGACTACAAAAATCTTTCAATTGTAAATGTTTTTCCTTATATAATTATAAAAAAAGATTTTTTTTTTAAAAAAGAATCAAGAGATTTGTTTTAAATCAAAATAGAGAAAAAAAATTTAAAATACCACTCTCATTTTTTCTTGTGTTATAAAGCCATCTGAAATTTCAAACAGATTGACATCATAAGATAGCATAAAATATTACTGAAACGGTCTGAAATATTAATTAATTTTACAGGTACTTATTACTATTTGAAAATTTTTGGTTTAAAAAAGCTTCATTTTACTTTTTTACTGTCTTTCTCTATTTTAAAATTACAACCTCTAATTTCTTTCCTCAATTTTTTTAAAAGGATAATAATCTTAAATGTGAACTTTTTTTTTTGAATTTTTAACCAAATAATTGCAATTTATTACCTACATGTGGAATAATGGATTGCTTTTATTGAATGTATTAAACAGAACTTCTAATATCTTAATTTATTCTTACGGCGTCATTTTTAACATTAAATTACCTTGTCTGCAGATAATTATCCCATTTAAAAAGACAAATGCCATGAGGAAAAGTAAGCCAGATCAAATTTTACGTTCTTTTGAAATTAATTATTTTGTACTTTAATGGTTATTATAAAATGTATATTAGAGTTATATATCTTTTTAGAACATCTTTAAAAAGTAATAGTTTTCTTATAGAAATAGAAAATTTTTAAACGCTATATTATTATTTTTGAAATTTCTCTTAATAATTAAGAAATTTATATACAAAATTAGATTAGATTGTCAATCAATAGAAGTAAATACATATTTATTACAAATCAAGTTAAAATTAATTAATTCACAGATTCAATTAGGAATGATATTTTCTTTTTGTAAGATGTCATGAGAGATAGAAAAGAGGCATACAAATAATTATGAATGGGGTTATTTAATTCCTTTGCGAACTTTATATAGATTACATGGTAAATTTAAAAAAAAATTAAATATTTTAGCGTTTTTATATTCATATTTTTGCGAATACAAATTAAAAATATGAAATAAATGACATTTTTCTCTTTGATTTAAGGGGACGGTGAACCACTAAAAATAATTTCTTAAATTGTTAGCTTAATTAGCTAAAAATGGAATCAATACCGTAAATGATTGTTATATTTCACAATTTAAATGTATTTTTTCAAAAAAACTATTATCAACTGATTTTTTTAAAAATTTAAATTTTTTAAAACTATTTTTAAAAATGCTCCTTGCGCATTAGTTTTTAAGATATGACCATAATTTTTGTTTTATATATTTATGAACTACAACAAAATATATATGTGCATGGATTATAAATTCAGAATAAAATTTGATGAAAAAAATTTTTTTTCTATACTATATGAAATATTTCGCCAATTATCACACACTCATGGTATTCAGAACAGCATAATATATAATCCGTTAAATTTTTCAGAAAACTAATGCACAAATTTGTGAATTGTATCCTCTTTTATAAGTTGCGAAAATTTCAAAGAGATATGACGTAATTTAAAAAGCAAGGAGCATTTTACCTAACAATGAAAATGGAAAATTTGAGAGCTAAGAAAAGTGCATTTTAAACATTTATTTGATTAAAATAAAAAATAATTCAGTAATTATTAATGAAATTGACAAAAGTCCTTGACAGAAATATTCTATGAAATATAAAGGATAGTATTAGTATAAAAAATCAAAATCGCAATTTTGACCGAAATCTGACAAAGTGAAGGTCCACCCTTCCCTTAAATGTGTTTGGTGTTTTGCAGTTTCCTATTTAATAGATCCCTCCAACTTTTTGATATTGAAAATGGGTGCATTTTTCATCTCTAAAATTACTCTTTCTGTACCATTTTTGATTCATTTCTTTAAAAGAAAATGGTTTGAAGATTAAAATGACTAGATCTAAGCTGATGTTTAAACATTTAAAATTATCACATTCTTTTTTAAATAGTCTAATAATGTAACCATCAATCATTTGTCCTTACATAAAAATAAATTTGGAAATATCTGAACTGAATCAGGACTCACGATAATCTGACTCGCTTTCAGGTACAAAAAATTGACGAATCCATTTTCCCACTTTCATAAGCTTGATTGATTAGTTACAAATGAAAAACGCTAGGTCTGTAAAACTGTTTCTAAGAAAAAATAATTGTAATCATAAGAAATATAGGGAAAAAGTTTCATAAAATTTAAAAACTTAGCAGTTGATATGGATCAATCCCAGCATTTCTCTTAAGTTTTTAAAAACTGAGATTATTAAATGTTTATCTCTGTTTGCTTCTTCCATTTACTTTGATGAAAATAATATTATAGAGGGTGTCCCAATTAAATGTATACATTCTTCAAATGTTTGTGATGGCAACACTTTTTGTTCTTTATTGGTATGTGAAGTTTTTAAATAAAGTTTGAAATCAAACTTAACTCTAAACAAAAAAAATTCATTCTCAAGGTATCCAACTATCCTACCATTGTTAATTTTGCCAAAAACTGACAATTTTGTTTTTATTTTATAGGCCACATTATTAGCTTTATAACAATTCCTAGTTTAATATTTTGCATTCACTAGAGCAAAAACTGCAAATGTTTAAGGCAGTGCCACTACTTTAAGCAAAATGTCATGCTTTAAAATACGTTTTACTCGAAATGTGTGTGTGTATTATTTTAAATTCTCAGACGGGGATAGTGATTGCTTCAAAAGTTTTGAAATTAATTAACTAAAATTTTTTGTGTATGCTCTGTATAATAGTAGAAGTGTCTTAAACTTCAGATTTATCAATCGCTGTTCTATTACAAAATTTACAGTCCCTTATGTCATCAACTGTGGGGCGCGAGCCTATTGAAAAGTTGAAAATAAAAGATTTAAGATAAGTATTAATTTACTGAAAGGAAGCAAAACGAAATACATTCTGACATAATAAAAGACATAATAAAAATTAATACAGATTCACTCTGACTTAATATACTTATAAATGTATCAGTACTACACAATGTTTTTGAAATTTAATTTATCTGTACTAAATTAAAACGAATTTAATTACAAGTGTCTCTTCCCAGGGGCTTGTCATATACAAAATTTAATATTTATCTTAATAATTTATATGGTTTATAAATAAAGTCGTATTGTGGCTTTAACACCTAAGTACATTTTTATTGCATTCAATACATTGTGTTTGTATGGGAGGGGGAGCGATGAAAATCATGACTGAAAATTTAGCCGCAATCATTGAAAGTTTGAGAAGCTCTGCCTTATGTGAATACAATCACTGTTTTTTCAAGCAATTTCATATAACTAAGATAAAGTGCTCTAGTTTTTGTAAAAATTGAAATATAAAAAATAAATAGCAAAGCAACATATCAAATACGATCAAATGTTCATAAGCACTTGTATAGAACGGGCCCAATTTATGTAATTTTTTGTAAATTATTACCAATTTTTTCCTATTTTAGTAATAACAATTTCTTTATTTTTAGCATATTTTTCTTAAAATGTACTAAATAAATCTAAAAACTACGCATTTTCTCGTTTGTGAGGTAAGTTTGAGTAAGAAGGCATTTTTAAGAAAGTCCAATAGAACCATTCTTGCAGACCACGATCATCATTCCAGCTCCAGAGAGAAAGAGAAGTCATTGAAGGATTTGAACAAACTCATGGAAAATATGTTCGGCAAGCGGCTTGTGAGACCCAATAGAAAAGTTTTATTCCTAGATTAGTCTAAGCTCTCAATGAAGATGACCATGGCAGGAGAATTGGGTTTTGTGTGAGTGTGATACTGAAAAACCAATTGAAATGGTTAGGAATGTTTTGGATTCCATTGGTCAGAGTTATCAGCTGTCCATAAGCCATAATGGCCGACAATTTGAACACTTTCGTTAAATGGCTGATTCCTACATTTGTTCACTATATTTTGATTCTTGAAATTTTTTTCTGTATCATAATAATTGTTAGTATTACAGTTATTTAAAGAGTGTATATGTTACCGTTACAGTGTGAAATCCGTTATTTCATATAATAACTAGACTAGTCAGAGTTAACGTATATGAAATTATTAAATTTAACTAGGTATTTTTTTGAACAACGATTACTTGATCGTTAAAATATGAAATACGGCATTCGAAAGTTCTTGGACAAGTTATAGCTGCGTTTAGTCAATTTTGAGCCCCAATTAAAAATGTCATCACGGCAATTCTTGCTCTAATAAAAGTAATGTAAAGTAAAATAAAAGTGTTTCATAAAATTTAAATTAATATTCTCTTACAATTTTGTTCAAAAAATTTACACAATATTTTCATGAAATAACAGATTTTCTTCCCAGCAGTTTTTTTTTTAATAATATTTAAATATAAATATTTCTGCTACTTTTTTTCCACTTTTCTGTGTGACTAATGTCATCAATATGTGCAATAATAAATAATATCATCTGCTTTTTCTCATTATTTATCAATTAATCATCCGCATTGGGAATGAAATGTATTTTTCGAGAGATTTTAGCTATTTATGATCAATTAATTTATAAAATAACTGAAATTGTTTATTTTTTGCTTAAACGGTCTCTATCATGAGTTATTTCATAGAATAACTGGGTAAAATATATGAAATATTTATTTATTATATATTTTAATTGACTCGTCTAGTTATTTCATGAAATATGAGGTTGGGAAAAAGAAATCCATTATTTTTTTTTCGGTAGATGGCTGTAGTGTCAATATCTCGTGAACTATTTCAAGTTTATTCTCGTTGTCAAGGTGACATTTCACACTAAAAAAATTATTTTGCTTTTTTTTGTTTGGTCCATTCAGTAATGAGTTACAGGGTGTTAAAAATGGAAGTCAACAAAGAGAAAATTCGGTACCTTTTACAGTTTTTCTTTGATAAAGGCGAAAATGCAAGCCAGGCGGCTGAAACTGTGAATAGTGTTTATCGTGACGATACTGTAACAGCTAATTACGTACAATTTTGGTTTCGTCGATCCTGTTCAGGTATTTTTGATGTTAAAGATGCACCTCTCACAGGCAGGCCCTTCGTCAAAAATGTCGATAAAATCCCTGAAATAATCGAAATTGACCGGCATGTTAGTAGTCGCATCATCGCCCAAGAGCTAGAGATCGACCATAAAACAGTTTTAAACTATTTGCGCAAAGTTGAATTTAAAAGAAGCTCGATGTTTGGATGCCACACCAAAAAACATGATGAATTGAATATCCATCTGTGAACCCTTGGCCAAACGAAAGGAAATCGACTCATTTCTTAAGCGGATGGTGACTGGGGATGAGAAATGGGTCACATACTACAATATTGTGCGAAAACGATTATGGTCAAGGCGCCGTGAAGCAGCTCAAACAGTGTGCAAACCAGGACTAACGGCCACGAAGGTTCTACTGTGTATTTGGTGGAACTAGAAAGGAATTATTTATTATGAGTTGCTTCCGTATGGCCAAACACTAAATTCAAATCTGTACTGTCAAGAACTGGACCGTTTAATGCTAGATATTGACCATAAATGGCCAGAATTAGCCAACAGAAGAGGTGTTGCGTTCCATCAGGACGCCAGGCTCCATACGTCTGTAGTGACTCGCCAGAAACTCTGGGAGCTTGGCTGGAAAGTTTTAATGCATCCATCATATAGTTCGGACCTGGCACCAAGCCGTTAACAACTTTTTCTTTCATTGCAAAACTTCCTGAGTGATAAGAAATTGGGATCAAAAGAAGATTGTGGAAATCGATTCGCCCATAAAGTTCAAGACTTCTATAAGAGAGGCATTATGAAGCTACCTTTAAAATGATAACAAATTACATAACAAAACGGACAATCAAAATCGGAAATCCGAAACATGTTAAATAATGTCTTGAATTTCATACAAAAATAATGGATTTCTTTTTCCCCAACCTAATATTATACTTAGCTATTCTATAAAAGAACTGAGTTATACACTTTAACAGCTATAACATATACATTTTATTGGGACATTCTATATAATGGCATCATTAAGTGGTTGAGATGGAATTTATTCGGAATTTGATTATTTATTGCTGATTGAGTGGGGATTTATTCCTTTTTAAGTAAAACGAATTTTAACTTTAGCACATAGATCTGTCTTCAACAAAAGTTCATGATAGATATTTCTTAATTGAAATATGTTCAATGCCTATTATTAATTCAATATTAAACTAGAGCATTTCATTCGTTAAAATATAGAGTTGAATAGACGTATATTACGGTTAAACATGATATAAAATGAAAAAGAAAACTATCAGTGCATATTTAAATATTTTAAAATAAGGAATTAATGTTTGATCACAAATTTAAATAAATGTTAGAAACCAAAACAACAAAACTATTTTCAGAATTATTTTGCTTTTAAACTAATTAAAAAGATATTCTCTTTCTTTTATATTAAATGTAAAAAAATATTACATAATTTGCTCTACTTTGATTGAAATTACCCGCATAGCTTTAAATTTTGTCGCTTTAGATTTCAGCATACGTTGAAGTAAAAAATTAATTTATATTTACTTAACATGCTGGATTTTGTGTTTATTAGGAAAAAAACACATTTATTTTCAACTATTTTTTGAAAAAAGAGCCAACTCTATAGTAAACGTGTATGCAGATACTTTCTCAAACGGAAAGAGCTAAAAATAACCTTTTTTAGTTTTCATTTTAACCTCATTAAACTTGCAAAATAAAATGCAAAGCTGAAAGACGATCGTTTGAACTAGACGCTGGTCAATAGCGAAAGAGAGCCCTAAATATATGCTTCTTTCATTTTAGCTTCATTAAATTCACCAAGTTTAATACTAAGTTTTTTATTTTATGTAGGTTACATTCATAAACAGCACTATATTACGTCTCGTCTTTGTTTATGTTTCTAATTTAAGATTTATAATTTTTTTCAACAATGAAGAACCGCAAAAAGAAATTACCTTGACACCTGGAAAAGGGTTAAGGAAAACAAGAAATGAAATTTATTAAGCGTTTCTGTGTTGATATTTCTAGCTTTATTAGAATCTAATGCAATATTTAACACCGTAAATGATTTGGATACTTTACCCTTTATTTTAATTATAAGGAAAGAAACACTTAAATAATAATTGCCGATACTTAATTTATAGTAAGTAGAATGACGCGATTCCTGTTTCTTTTGTTTCTTTTAATTTAATTGTTACCAGCATTTTCTTCGAAATTTTCCTGATTTACTTTTCTTTTTATCTCAAATAGAAAGTTTGTTCTTTATCTTTCTCTATATAAAAAAAAATTGTTTTTGTGATGATGTAATAGATTTATTTGTTTCTATCACACAATAGAAAAATAATAAAAAGGCAATAAGACCTGTTCAATATTATGTTTACAAATTGGCAATAACGCACAATTTTCAGTTCAAATAATTACTTCAAGCTCAAAGATTAACACAATATTACATCATAAATGCGTATCTGAAAACTGAAGAAGAGGGTTTGTATTATTTGTGCGATCGAACCAAGCACAATTGAGAGCAGAATAAATGCAAGGATTCATAGACCATAAAAAATTATATATAAAAACATGTATATATATATATATGTATAAAAGTTTTACGTGGTAACGGGTCTATCGTATATTTTTCCAATAATTCTCTTGGGTAAAATTTATTTTTTTAACTGTGAATTCAATGAAAAGCCTTTCACGGAGAAGACGAGATTTACGCAAATGATAACCTATTTAGACATTGTTGGCTTATGGTTGAAAGCGGAGATTGATGCTTGAATAAGATTACGACGGCGGTCGCGTTATTAAGCAAGTTATCTAAGCAAAGGAGTCAAGAGCGCTCCGGTTTTCAGATAAGTGCGTTTATATATATGATATAGTTAACCGCTTGCCTGATTATCCTGAGTTATCTCGGGTTCGTATATATTGCAGCTAATTATTATTTCGAGAAAACTCAGGCGAAGCAGAATTTGTCAGTATGATTTGTTTTATCACGGTTTTACTCGGCCTGGAGGGTATTAAAGGAAATAATCAGCTGTTGGCAGTTTGGACAATTTTTATTTCGCCAGGTTTCGCTGATACGTTAGTTAAAAGGAAGACTGAAGTGTGTTGAACATTCCGATTGAATAGAAAAGATTTATCTCGAGATCTAAAGACAAAGAAATTAAAAAAAAGGAGAAATTATTGGGTATCATAGAGGGAAAGTAACTGTAATGAAATGGAAAGATAAGAAGGGGATGTTAGTATAATTTCCACAATACATACAATCGAAATGTAGGATGTGACAAATAAACGGGGAGAAACAAAGTCCATGCCTAAACGTGTAGTTGACTACAATGACAAAATGGGTGGTGTAGATAAATTCAATCCAGCATTTAGCTTCTTATTCTACACTAAAAAAAGAGAGGAAAATACTATAAGAAGATTTTCTTCCATTTATTGGACTTACCCTTGCGAAATTCCTTCATTTTGTACGGTAAATCAGGAGGTTCATGATCACCTAAACAATTTAGAATGAAACTGACTGAAAAACTAATATCAGAAAATCATCGTGACGAGTTTTCTGCCACATCAGGAAGACCCAGCAACAGTCCTTCACCACTCAGGTTAACCTCAATGCATTTTTCAAATGATATTACTGCTACTGAAAAAAAAAATCAAATCCAACGAGACAGTGTACTATGTGCTCCGGTAAAAGAGATTTCAGAGGTAAACCAGTAAGGAAAGAGACCAAATACCAGTATACAGGATGTCAGATATCCCTTTGTATTGTCCCTTGTTTCAAAAACAATCCTATTAAGACTAATATTTAACTCTCTTCTATTTGCCCGAGATAACTCGGGATAGTAAATTAATATTAAAACTAATTAAAAACTAAACTGAAAACTAAATAAAAACTAAAAATTCAATTTAAGCCTACATATTTTTTCCCCGTTTCATTATATTTAATAATAAATTTAAAAAAATGTGATGATTTTTTTCAAAAATGTTTTTTTCAAAAAAATGTGTAAGGGAAGCGCGATTAAATTAATCCTAAGCTCGATCGCTCTTCCGGGTTTAATGTTTAGTGCATTCTCTCCCTTTAATTGTGTTGTGTGATTAAGTGAAGGTAATAATAAAATTGTGTTTAAAGTACTACGGCTGATCTTTGCTCGATCACCCAAGCACCACCGTCCTCCGGACGTTATGTGGCCGCGGTAGCCGAGTGGTATAGGTATCGGATCGTGGTTTGCCTTGTCACGAGTTCGAGCCCAGTACCATTAAAGACCCGCCGTATAATCTGTCGAGAGCTGAAACGTCCTCCCGTAGTTGTGGTGTGGTAGTTAGGAGAAGCGGGTGCCAGCTCGAGTGTCGTCCACGTCACTTGACCATGGTTCAAAATGACGTGGTCCGTCGCCAAAAGCCCTCGTGTAGCTGAACAGTGCGACGTTAATATTCAATCAATCAATCAAATCTGGGACATTACAACGTGATGATGTAATAAATTTATTAATACATAAGGTAAAGAGTTAGTAAGAAGGGGCCGTAAAAGTTGAATAAAACTAAAGAGGAGTCTCAAGAACGAATTTTGAGAAGAAAAGAGAGCAAATGAAGAAAGTGTACGAAAAACAGAATTTTCTAAAGAAGAGATTAATTTAAAATTTTATATCCTGAACAGTTAGAAAGACTTCGAAGAAATGAAAACTTACGGGGAATTGAAAATCTTAAAACCTGAAGAGTTAGAAAAGAGAGAGAGAGAGAGAAAAGGATGCACGATAAAATGTACCATGAAAATATTAGATCTAAAAGACGCAAATGTGTGTGTAATACATAATACATGTAAATTACACTTGTACAATTTGAGCGAGGGATATGAACAGTTGTATAATTTGTACCATGGGAATTAGGCCACCATTATGCAGACAGATGGTACGCCCCCCCCCCAAGGTTTAATAAAATAAGAAAATTATTTAGTTTTTAGTCTGTTTTAAAAGAATGTCTGACTATTAGCGAACTTTGCATATACTTGTGTCAGTAAAAATAGAATAGACCTAATTCCAAAACACTGAAACGCGTAATTGACACAAAAGCAGCTTCCTTCAAAATAATCAACTGCAAATTATTAAGTTTCACTTAATATCATTTTGGTTTTTACATCATTGTTTATATAATCAAAAATAATATTCATAGAATTCTCTCTGAAACTCATTGCTGTAACCAGACGCAAGAAATTTTTTCCTGTGTGACCGCTACGTGCAATGGATTGTGCAGTTTAGTTGAATGAATATGAATATTGGTAGAAAGCCGTGGTTGCCGAGCTGACAGAACAATTAATCTAAAATGAAGTATATGCTTGATAATTTTTAGCTCTGGCTGTGTACATCTTAATCCCAGTCTTTAAGTCGCACTTTGAAGCAACACGAGGCTATAAGCGACGAGCCTCGTAAATATCAGCCTTGATCAAGTAACGAGGACGACATCTGAGCTGGCACTAAAATCTCCAGACATCCACATCACACCATTTTACGAACATGTCCACTGGGCTAGCTCGGCCACCAATCTTTGTTCAGCGTGTTCGTTACATCACAATACCTTAGAATATAACGAGTACTCAAAAATGAGATAATATATATACTGTTTAAACCAGCGATACTCAACCTGCGGCCCACCGAGCCTTTTTAAGTGGACCGGTCATGGCCCATTGCTCTGAGAAATTCACTTATTTAAATACATTGTATTAAAAATTTGGTGGAAAATTCTTTGTCAAAAAATCCAATCTATCAGTTTTGCTCTTTGCTGTCGGTGTCGTACGGGAACGAATTGATATTCTTTTTCCATTTGGAACGGTTACGGTTAGCGATAACAGACAACAGTGAAGTAGCGACAATTTAATTGGTGAAACTAATTTTTAACTATCTTTCAAGCGAAAAAATATTCGAAGAAAATAGATCGTTTCAAGACGATTGGGAGGTTGACTATTTTGTAGTGAAAAACAAACATGGATCAGTAATTGTTTGATTTGTCACGAAAGTGCTATATTTAAAAAATATCAAAATCAGGAATCATTCAATGACGATTTTTTCTTGATAATCTCTTTCAAGAGGTGATAAATAGGCTTTCTTGAATAATGTTGGCAACAGTAACAAAGTGTTTTGTCAGTGGTAATATCACAGCGGTAACAAAGACCGACTATGAAGTTTGTTAGATTATTGGTAATCATATGAAACCGTTTACTAATGCAGAAAATGTGAAGGAGTGTTTCTTAATTGCTTCTATAATTTAGTGTTTGTGACAAAAATAAAAAAATAATAAATAAAAAAAAGCAAAACAAGACTTATAATATTTTAATCAATTTTACACATTTTAAATTTCCAGTGTTATCTTGATCTTAAAGCATTTCTCCTCCCTCCCCCCTATTTATCCTCATGTTGCGGCCCGCGTGAAGTAGCTGATATATGTATGCGGCTCAGCAGAAAAAAAAGGTTGAGTACCCCTGGTTTAAGCAGTTGTCGACTATGAAATATGAAGATAGATTTGTGCCTATATTTTAACAACAAAAAAAAATTAGCAGTACAAATAAAAACTACTGTTATAAAGTAAACATTCTATCAAATAACTGAATAGTTCTAACAGAAATTTGCCTCCTAGAGCTTAAAGTATTTGTGCTTTTCCTGCAGGCCTGACTTAAGTACGTGCACGCATTTTCTCACGTTTACGGAACCACGTTTCAAAGGTCTTTGAGACGTTTTATCATATTCGTTGTTATATTTATCATATATTCGTTGTTATATATTCAGTAAGATCATTTATGGTTTTTTATCTCCGTTTGTGTAACACCAAAAAACGTGTTTTCAGAAACACGTAGACATGCTTTCATTTAAACTCGTGTGAAAGAAGGAAAAACATTCAACATATTTTAGAGAAATTTTATAAAACAAAAGAGTACTTTAATACAATACGTTTATTTCATGGAGTAAATTTAAGCTTTTGTGTTATATCTTTTTTTTTCGTTGATGCATTTAAATAATATATTTATAAGGATTTAATTTGGAAAGTTTAAAAAATTATTTTAAAAAATTAAAAGGAAATTACAAATGTTTGTTATTTGTGAAGTATATAATTTTAAGTATTATACTACTTAAACACATGATTCTGTTTATTTGGAAATGCACATTAAATATATTACTATTTCAATTCTTTTTTTATTTCCAGTAGAGCTGCGGATTGGTGTTTTACCAGTGCAGACCTAGTACATTTCCCGGGAACTGGTATCTCTTTTTAGTGCGGTATCATATAAGGCGGATACCAGTGGCCGAAGGTAATTTTGAAGCCCGGTTTCCTTCCTAGACAGAGGAACCCAAGCCGTGACGATGTGAACTTGTTCTATGATTTTAATTTTGCCGAGGGAACCCAAGCTAAACAGGCACTCAAGGGATCTTTTACATGCTACATAATCATACAACAGGGCCGCTGTCATGAAAATCCGCCGAATTGGGGCGGAGTCGAACTTGCAACCTTAGGCGTACAAGGCCAGCAACAAACAATTGCGTTACCCAGCCGGCACTTTTCACCTCTTAACTTGGTCCTTGGTTATACATATAATCAGCTCCTTTTTCAATTCTTAACTTGGAAAAGTTAACACTCTTTTCAGATTGATTTGATTCAGATTTTGAACGTCACTCTAGTTTTACTATTGGAAATGAACCATGATCAAGTGACAAAGACGGCACTGGAACTTTCGCACCATTCGTTTTAGGAGATTTTGAGACCTCGTTCGATTTTAAGGTATCCGACTACGTTCGGAACCGTGATTTTAAAAAGGCGCATAAATGGATAAATTTCATGATATTTAGTGTCACTTAGATTAGAATACATGTATAAAAAATTGTTTTAAGGACATTTTGACAAAAAAATTATTTAAATACAATATTTCGGCAAAAAATTAACTTAGAATAACCATTTTCAAAATGTTTTCCTTTTATCAAAAATGCTTCTATTATAATAATATTTTGTTTGTAGATAGCTCAGACCTCTGTACAGAGGCTCAACTATGTGTTTTGAAAAATTCACATTATTTTTAGAATTACAACCAATTGAAATAATTTTATCGGCGTTTTTTTCTTAAAATTTCTCCCCTCTGTTGTCGTAAAACATGGATAAACCTACTTCTAAGTAATATATTTCAAACATTCTAGTTGAGTCTCTGTACAGAGGTCTGAGCTATATACAGGCAAAATATTATTATAATAGAAGCATTTTTCACAAAAGGAGAATATTTTGAAAATGGGTCATTCTATGTTCATTTTTTGTCAAAATATTGTACTTAAATAATTTTTTATTGTAATACTATTCTTAAAACAATTTTATATACATTTTCTAATCTAAGTGACACTAAATATCAAAAACAACCATTTATACGCATTTGCAAAATCACGGTTCCGAATGTAGTCGGATACCTTAAGTACATCGATCACTATTATTCTAATGAAATAAGCTCCCTAATGAATATAATCTCTCGGTGGAATAAGGATTTGGTTTCATAACCAAAAGCCAAAGATATTTAGGACTACCGCGATTCCATTCCAGAAAATAAATGAAAATTAAGTTAATGTTGCAATTTAAATTTCATAAATTTAAATTACTTTTAATAATTTGCAGACAATTTCAGTTATAAAATATATAATTTTTGAAAATTACAGAGTGGACAGAATTTTTTTAGAGTCTCATCATGTGTTTTGGACCAATTATGTTCGTTTTTTATTTTTTTAATGGGCTGCATTTCTTCAGTCAAGCCTTTGCAGACACGGCAAGAGCCATTTTTTTTATGACACCATCTAATGGTGACTCTCGCTACCAAAATTTTGACACCTGATTTTATTCAAATCAAGCTCTCGTCAAATGCAAAAAAGTTGCAGTGATTTAATTTTTCCGAAAGTACCAGAGCCAAATTGATGCTCAAGGGATCTTTTACACGCCACATTATCATATGACATGCAGGCCTACGATTTTCACATCTAGAAAATTCGATGACTTCAGCCCGAATCGAATTCGCAATCTTGGGCTTACGAAGCAGGCATGCTACCTCTGCCAACGAGCCCGACAATGTGAAAACTATATAAAGTAGTTAATATAAGAAAACACCATAACTAGAGATTGAAAGAGTAGATAAGTCTTACAGAAAGATAAACAAAACTCTTCAGTTTTTTGTAATTGATTGTATTTTTACTGAAAAAATTAGATCGAGATATATTACTTTGGAAAGAAATTGATGTTGTAACAATAAGAAAAAATGTGAAAGTGAATTAGAGTGCTTTTTCATGCAAAAAAATACTTCAGTATAAACACATCGCGACTATAATAACTCTTATAAAACAAGACATATTTTATCATTTATTATTACATGACTCTTTTTTTTTAAAAAAACGAAATGTGTTTCATCGTCCATACTTAAACATTCAATGTTAAAAACTTTTAGCGCAAATTGAAGAAGTGAGTATGCTTTGCAATGTTTCCAAATTTTAGTAGTACAATATGGTAAACGGTTTATGTATCGTAACTACGCGAAATTCTACTAATATCAGGATGTTTTTTCTTTAGAAAATAAGTCTCCAGTTTGAATGCCATTACTCTAAATGGGCTAAATTCATGTGACGTCATAGCCACATGATAGCTACAATCAAGTAATTCCAGCCAATCAGTTCATAAATTTACGTAACATTATTATCACATGATAAATGCATTTACGTGTCATCAGTCAATCAGTTCATGCGCTATGCTGTTGCCAACTTTTGCTTCTCACAGAAACCTTTTTTTACGAAGGCACTTATTTGTCAACAATAATAGCGTACATAGGTAAACAAAATGCATGTTATTTAAAAGTACATTTTAATAATTTTTTTTTTAATTTTGAAAACTTTTTGATGAATACCTGAACACATTTTTATTCAATTATCAGCTTTGAAATTTTATCTAAATTTTACAAGTAAAACAACATCTACAAGTCTATTGGTAGTTTTGTATTCACAGGTGAACACGTGATTGCATTTATCATGTGACCGTCATGAATTTTGTCCGTTGTAAGAGATTAAGTCGGTATAGGATCATCATGAAGAGTTATAAAGCGTCTGTTAATAGCATCATTTTATGGACGCATTCCCACACACAACATGTGGCCGAGGTAGCCTTGTGGTCAATCAATCAATCAAGCGGCCGGTGTATCATGAGTTCGAGCTCAGTACCGCCGAAGATCCGCCATGTAGGGGAATGAGTGAATATTAACGTCGCACTGTTCAGCTACACGAGGGATTTAGGCGATGGGCCTCATAATTTTGAAACACGCTCAAGTGACAAGGACGACACCTGAGTGGGATAGAAAATAACGAGAAAAAAGAATTTCCAAGAACAAAACTGAGTATCAATATTTAGTTGGAACTATTCAATTTTGCCCAGCAAACAAGAGCAAATGCTTGTGCATTTTTAAGCTGTTTATATTCAGTTACCAACTGGGAATTCGTTTAATAAAGGAAACAGTATAAAAAAGATTTTTATTTAAGAAAGATCGACGATTAGAGAGAAACTCTTTTTTTTATTTAGAAACTTAATAAAAGTAGAAGGCATAAACTTTGGTTGTAAATATTTTGAAAAATGAATACTTAACATTATATTAAAATTTCAGTATTATAAACTATCCCACATTTTTTTCCGATATTACTAAGCCTTACAAATATTAAGTAAAATCCAAAAAATAAATTCCTTTTTTGTAACAAGAAAACTTCTTTATTCCAGGGAATACATATTATTCTAATTAAAGGCAAGCATTCGAAAATTATAACTGCAATGTCTCAAAAATACTGAAAAAGTATAACTCCATACTTTTAGAAAAAAAGAACATAATTTATTTTCCTAAAGTTGAAATGTTCTGAAAACAGTTATTAAGTAGCTTGAAATTGATATATAAACCAATTTTTTATCTTTGCAAACGTAAATGACAGATAAATCAAGAAATGAATACTATGGCTATAAAATAATATTTTAAAAAAGAGACATTCAGTGAGATTTAAGAATTGTGCAATCTAAGTAATTACAAAAGTAGTTCCTATTTTTCAATTCCTACTATTAGCTCACACTCTCTATATATTTATTAATTTATTTATCTTGGTGGAATTTTTAATCATTAATAAAATACATTTTATAGCTCTCAATTGAGCTGAAATTTTATATACATGATTATTTTGGATGACAATACAATAATTTAATTATAATTAATAAAAATTTATTGATTAAAACTAATTATTTAAATAATTACAAATACAACCACATTGGCATCATTTTTGGCGACTTGTGTCAAAACTTGAAAAGGTTTCTTTTCTCCCGTTTTAAAGCATTCATTTGAACTGAAATTTAATGTACACGACTGTTTTGGATGGCAAATACAATACTTTAATGATAATTAATAAAAATTAATTACCACTTAATGTTGTGAATCTGTCCTATGTATATACATATTTGTATTAATTGTAACTATTTAATAAAAAGTAGCTAAAATATAAAATTTTTCTTTGTTGATCGAAGTAGGAATTGACACATTTTTTTATATTACTTGCTGTTAAGCAGTATATGTATATCTATATATAATTTAAATCAACTAAAATATACATATATGTGTCTGAGAGACAGAGGAAGAAAGATGTTCTTTAAGAGAGGAATGGGATTTTAAGATAATTGTTATGCATTCGATATCAATGACATTTCAATGCGTTCCTCTTTCCATATCTTACACTATTTAAACATTATTGTCTGATATTAAACAATTACTCTTTATAATTTATGCATAATTTTCTGAACGAAAATTTAAAGAAAATAACTACATAAAAATAAGAAAAATAAATGTTTTGAAAACATTTTCAGAACAAAATAAATAAAAATGAAAAAAAAAAATTATACTTTTTTTTTTAAAAAAAAAAATCACTGATAAAATGAAATTTTAAACGCGTAAGCCAACCAAAAGAAAGCACTTATGCACTTTTTAAAAATACTACAAAATATACCTGTACTTAAAACAAAATACCTTTCGTACTATTTCTTTCTTAAAATTTATTTAAACTATTTTGCTGCTCTTAAAAATTACTTTTTATAAATTTATACCGAATTGTTTGAAAAGGAAAAAAAATTACTTGTTGATGAATGTTTCGTAGCATTTAACCAAGTTTTAAAAATACTTCTCTGTAGAAAAATATAATGAATAATAAACAGCCATTAAAATTAGCTTATAAAAATGAGAACATAAAACAAAATGCTAAAAAGAGCTCACATATTTTTTAATGCTTTAAAAATGGGAAGGTTTTACCTATAAGTCCAAAATACTTTTATTTTTCTATTTCCTTATTTAACGTAATTTTTGTAACATTTTTTCAGCACTAAACCAATATTGTTTATAAATTTGAGCATAATTAGATGATTAGGAAAAAAAAGTATCATTTATTATATTATACATGCATGAAAGTAAGTTAAACAAGCATTGTAAAACATTCTCTACAGGAAAAAAAAATAATAACCCAAAACTATTTTTGAAAATTTTTTTGAAAAGATTTAATAAAAATAAAGGATAATGCAAAACAAACTAGTTTAAAAAGGAAACATATGTGTTATTTCAACTGTCCAAAATACCCCAATATAAACTCTATATGGTGCAAAGCAAAGCGACTCTATAACAACCAAAAAAACTGTAATTGATAAAGAGGAAAACAGTTTCTTGACAGTGGTGGACCAGAAGAAATTTCAAACAGAATGACAATGTTTCTAAGGAAATCTGCTTGATCACTCATTCATGTCACTCCTTTTCTGCTGCCTTTTTGGTCAAACAATTTTATTTATCATTGTAACCGATCCGTTGAAATCCAAACTAATGTCTTTTTAAACGTACGCTGTTTGTTAGTTTCTAATTATTATTTTCTTTATTTTTTTAAAACGTTCTTTTTTAAAAATAAATAAAAGGAAAAGATTGCATTTATTTAAAATAATTCGAATAACAAGTCGGAGTTTCAATAAGTATAAATACTCTCCCATAATTGAATCTCGGATTCAATCGATGGTTTGAATCGTATCATTGATTTAGTCTTAGTTCTCCTGCAAAAGGAAAGTGCTAGATTAAAATATAATCATGTAGAGTTTGTGTGCATTGAGAAATGTAAGTATGTATTGGTGGTATGAATACGAAATGCGAAGAAATAACTGTTTTGTGTTATTTAATGCATATTTATTTGAACATTTTTCTTATTGTCTATGTTAGTGATTCTCAACCGCTGTGTCGTGGTACTTTTGTGTACCGCCAAATTTTTTAAAAATAATTAATTTTACTCTGTGAAAAAAACAAAATCTGGAACTGAATAATTCGGCAAGTTTATAGAAACAAACTAAGATTATCCGTGGCATATTTAACTTATCATTTTGTGGATAGATGTATATAAAAAAATTTAATTGGGTTTATAAAGCATTTGAAATAACGGATATATCTGTATATGAATTAACTTTGAATGAAGAGGAAAAACTAATTTCGCTCTGTAATAATCGAGATTTAATTTCAAAACATTTGGAAAAGTCAATTAATTCATTTTGGCGAGATTAGAACCAATTATTATAATAGCCAAGAAAGCTTTAGAAATGTTGTTACAATTTTCTACGTTATATTTGCATGAATTCGGGTTTTCAACATTAACAAATATAAAAATGAAAAAACGATTGAGACTTTTAACTGTAGATGATGAAATGAGAGTGGCATTATTTTTTTATGACCGAGTACAAACAAAACTATCAAAAATCATCAAGTTCAAATTTTTCATTAAATGTATTCTCATAATGAATATGTAATTAAGTACTTAATAAACATTTTATTGTCTTTGTCGTACTTATTATTTTATTTAATGTTGAAAATTACCATCAAAAACTATTTTACACAATGTGTTACTAATAAGTGAAATTCTTTTAAACTTATTTTCTTGTTAGTGTGCCGCTAAATTTTGAAAATGTTAAAAAAGTACCGCAACAAAAAAAGGTTAGAGAATCACTGGATGTATGCATGGGAGCGCGAAGACTTATAATTCGGAAATTATCATCAAGGGGATGCAGTATGGTCCAATAAACAAATATCGGTCACAAACTCAAATAAAAAATTTTGAGACTAAATTATTTTCTTAAAAATTTTCCATAATCTCACAAAATTTGAAGTTAAAAATAATCCAGAGTTACGATAACTTTTATGTCCACGTTTTTATTCACATCACAATGGCAAGTAAAAGCTTAAAACTGATTTATCTTAGAAAGTAAAAACAACTAACTTACCTTCATTTAAATTGCTAAGGCTTTTTTTTCTATTGTGCCAAATTCTTTGATATTTTTTCTAGATACTGCTATTAGTAGATGTAGTAAAAGTTGGCATCCGTTTTTGAATCAAAGCAATACTTGTTTTTTTTTAAATATAGTTGAATTTAGAATTTATACATTTTTTACGGAATTTTCAATAAGCATTCATAAAAAACTGTATTTTAGGAATATCAATCATGTTAGCAGAAAATCCATACTAAATTTTGTTATGCATTGCATGGCAAACTTGTAAATTTAATTTCATGTGTGTACGTCAATTATTGTAGGAAGAGTAGCATTTTAAAATCCCTTCATAAATTTTAAAATATTTCTTTAAAATATTAACTGACTAGTTTTTTTGTACTATGTTGAGCACAAAAACTGATTTAAATAATACATATGTGTCAGTTACAAGCAAAAAAATTGTAAAAAGAGCTAAATCAAAGATTTTATTATGAATCGCAGCATGCCCCCTTAAGTTACTTATTGATTAACAATCAAACCGGAGATTGTGTTCAAGACATATGGTCCCGGGGAAGGAGCGTCACACATGCTTTTTTTTTTCAAATTTTGTTTCGTTTAGGTATTTGTAATATCGATATGTGATTATTTATACATCTTATTCCCCAGCGAAATGTTGCCGTGGTAGTCGAGTAGTTATGGTCACGAGCTCGTGGTCGGTGTCCAGTCGTAAGTTCGAAACTTATTGACACTGAAGACCCACCTTGTAGAAGGAGCTGATGCACGTTAAATCTGTCGAGTTCAAAGTACTCTTGTTGACGAGGTGAAAGGGGATGTTGTTCTTGTTTCTTATTCGTGGTTTTAAATGACAAGATCCATCAGCAGTATTCGTGTTGCTTCACAATACGACGAAATCATAACTGTCGAAATACTGAGTTTGGAAAGATAACTTTATTCAATTCCTACTTAAGCTCACTCTCTCTCTCCCTATATTTATCTTGTTCAGATTTTCAATCTTTAATAAAATACTTTCTATTCATCCAATTAAGTTCAAATAAATTTTTTAAAACTTGTAGTAAATGACACTTGATATTAATACAGTTCTCTCAAATATTAATTCATTAATTAAATTAAATTTAATTACTGGTTTTCGACGCCAACTTAGATTCGTCTCCATTGTTATAACAATATAACTGTTAAAACAATAACAAAAGTTGACGTTGAAAACCGATTTTGTATCCAAAGTAGACAAACCGGGTGTGCATTGTTACAACAATGCAGACAAATCATGCTCTGTTTTGAATTCCTCTCTACTATTAGTTCACTCTCTCCCTATATATATATATATATATATATTTACTTATATATGTATATCGTGTTCAAATTTTCAATCGTTAATAAAATATTTTCTATTCTTCCATTCAAAGTAAGAATTGACTTAATTTTTTTTATATTACTTGTTTTTTTATCAGGAATGGAAAGGATTGTTTTATTCAATCTTGGTTTCTTTTGATTAAACCAAATTTTTACGGAAGTTCGCTTTTCTACAGGTCAGAGTATTATTAATGACCCAAAAGCCAAGGGTAGTGTTGGTTAATGGTAATAGTAGCAGGTTTTTTAAAATTAAGACACAAGATTTATGCCATAAAATTGTATTTAATTAGAGAAAGAAAACGACTAAACTTGGAACACATTTTGAGACAAAAATACCACAATAGATATAAATGAATAGTATTATAAAATAGGTTTATTTTTATAGTACAGCGAATTTGGAATATAATATTAATATTGGAGTACTTTTCAATTTGAAAAAAAGTGCCCAGATTTGTGAGATTGTTTCACAATACATGTAGATTTATATTTATTCTTTACCATTTGTTATTTATTGATCAATCAAAATTGTTTGATCGGGAGATTTGAGCAATCATTTGGAAAGAGATTTGAATAATCAATCATGAAGTTTTAGTTGTTAAAAATATTGCTAATTGTTGCCTTCATTGTTATTGATCATTAGTTGTTAGATTTTCAAATTCCAGATGATAAAATAAAAGTTTTTTAAATAACATAAGAGCATTTAAATTAAAAAAGGCTCAAAATATTTTATTATTTAAAATATTATTATGTTTTATTACTCTTATCAAGTCAGAGCGATCAAAAGAATGGTTAGTAATAATGATAATAATGAGTAAAATTGTCATATTTTGAGAAAGTCTAAATTCTTTTTCTAAAAATGTCTTTCTTCTTTTTGAAACAATGATAAAAGTAATAAAAATTATCTTATATTGATATAAATATCAAAATTTTTATTTTATCTTGCTTTTAACAAATAAAGCACAGCAAATATTAGTAAAGTTAAAAATTATGAAACAAACTGATATGAACTCAGTAAAAACTGATTTTTTCTGAAAAAATGAGCGCAATTAATTTTTGAATAAAAATAAAGCTTTTTCAAAAAATCCCCATTCCCTTAAAATTTAAACTTTATTCATTTTTCCCAATTTTTTTAGATTAAAATCACTAAGGGTTGGATTTCAAATGTAAATGCTTTTGAAAACAAACACATTGATTCCTGCTTTCCAGGAAATAAGAAAAATAGAATTGATTTGAACGGAAATTTTACTTTCGAAAGTTTCAAATATTCACTATTCAATATACTAAGAAGTTGATTCCTCGATAAATCTAATATCTCAAAATTTTTTTAATTAATTTCTGACTTTTATAGTAAATTGTCATATTTTGTTTTGTAATGGTAAAATAAAAAAAATCCAAAATAGAAAAATAAGGATTTAAGGGGACATGGTACGATTTACAAAAAATTTCTAATTTGATGATTTAAAAATTTTTTTTGGTTGCCCTCTATGTGTGTGTATCATGTAAAACAGCTTTTTGTGTTCAAAATTTCATAAAAAGTGAGCTATTTAACTTCTTAAGGAAAAAATTATGAAGTGATTTTAAAATGATACTCTTTCTTAAAAAAATGACATACACGCATAAAATTTGATTTACAAGTACGTCAAACTGTGCATAACAAAAGTTGGGAGGGATTTTGGGATAACATGATTGGTATTTGAGAAATACTTATTTTTATGAGTTTATTAAAAATTCCTTAAAAAATGTGTAAATTCTAAATTCAATTATTTAAAAAAAAAATAAGTATTGCTTTGATTCAAAAATGCATACTAACTTCTGTTACATGTATTATTAGTAATTCTTAGAAAAAACATAAAAGCATTCTATACTATAGAAAAAAAAAGCCTTAGCATTTTAAATGAAGAAAAATTAGTTATTTTATCTTTCTGAGATAAACCAGTTTAATGTTTTGATTTGTCATTGGAATGTGAATAAAAAAGAACGTTAAAGTGACCATAACTCTGCGTTCCTTAAACTGAGATCTTTCAAATTTTGTGAGATCATAGAGAAAAGTATATAAATGATAATTTAGGGTAAAAAATTAGATTTGATTTTTTGACCAATTTTTGTCAATTGAATCGTACTGTCGCCTTAATATTTATTTTTGGACCTATTTTTAAACTCTTAGATGTGTATACTTATATCATAAATAAAAGGTCCGGATGAAATATAGTTATGGAAAAAAGACTTTTTCGTTTGTTTTATTATTTCCTAAGCCAAGAGGATAAAGTATATATCATAAAAGATTATTTTCTTTATTATAGTCAGTAAATCACTTCTTAGAATTATTTCCATCTGACTGGTTTTAAGCACATTTTCCTTTTTTACTAACTCGTATTTCAACACAGTAAACTTTACCGGACTAAACTTTAGAATGGTTGATTTATGATCTGGCTGTTTCATTTCCTCTTTTAATATTGAAAAATTGGAAATATTTAAATATTTAAAGGGATTTAAAATGCCAGAATCATTCGATGACTTGAATGAATCATTCAATTAATTATTCAGTTATCAATGATTCAAAGAAATCTTCTTAAAACTTTTTTACATAGCAATATGTGCATATATTCTTTTCATTTGCTTCTAAGAAAATATGGTGAGTGATATAGAGCTCTTCTATTTATCAAAGATATTAATCATTTCATAATGCGAATTAATTTCTTGCAATTATTTTGATTTTATTCTATTAGAAAAAACTTTGGATGAATTTCTCATAAGTAAATAAGTTAGTATATCTCCAACTTGTCTTAAATAACTTGATGATATAAATGTCACGAAAGGTTGTAGTATTAATTATAGAAAAATAACTCCTGTAAATATTTTAAATGTAGTTAAAAGAAATTAAATTCCTAATTGCTATACAGCTGTGGAAAATGATGTTTTAGTAATGTGTATATGATATATAACTAAGTAAAGTGAATTTCGCGTTCGGTGGAACCTCCCCAGAAAAATGTACCTTTTTTTAAATTTTTTTTTCAGAATTTTTATTTAGGGGTTTTATTTCAGATTTTTACCAAGATTTCGTTGCACTTCTAGCTTTGATGTAATCCTTTAATAAAATTGCACTAGTCAGAATATAATAGGTCATCAAAAGCAGGGAGTTATTGGAATAAAATCTAAACTATTAAGGCTGTCTCACCCGTATTGTTAAGACAATAGGACCCACATTTGGAATATTTTTTTCCGATATAAAAGTACTCAAACATTAATTTTATAATATGACCTCTGTTTCTATGAGAGAGCAGTGTAATTCATTATAATACTCATTTTTATCTGAGTAGATGCATTTTTTCTTGTATAAAATGTGCTTTTGCATTTTTTCTCCTATACCATAATGCTAAATGAGTTATCCCTTTACATGCTAAAACAAAAATAAAAAGCTATTTACTTATGAAATATTTTGAAAATTAAAAAACACCGTATTTTGAAAAGATGTTTGAATTACCAAGTTCGGAATTTTTATGAAGCGAGATATTTCTATTCCTGAAAATGTTCTCTGCGTTCAGTCCAGGTCCTCGTATAGCCTCAAGGATACAGAACTAGCAGAATTTTAAAGTAAACCTTTTATTTAAAGGCTATAGACTTCTTTTTAATAACATTTTAAGTACCCATAAAGATTATTTTGCTTTGGGAATTTTTGAAGTGAATTTTTTTATATAATTTGCTTAGTCCAATAAGTAAGTTATCGCTGAAGTCATAAAATTACTAGTAGAGTTGTTTATATCATACACACAAACAGGGCGAATTTAAAACAAATTGTTTACATGAGAATAATCTAATGATGACTGAAAGCGATTCTCTCTCGACAAGAATCCCACCAGCAACTGGAATTATTTTCAAATAAGATTTTTAACACTTCTTGGTGAAGTTACAAGAATTGTTTTTATTTTATGTTTATTGTGAAATTTATTCGAATTTTAGGGTTAACAACTCTCACTTCTCTTGTGTGTGTCGTTGGTATGTTGTTCACAAAGTCATCTTTCTATAACCACCAATGAATAGTAAAAGTAAATTACCTCACCCGCAGAAAGAGATCGTGTTGTGAATTCACAATCTCTCTCCAACTGCCGTTTGTTTGTCGAGAAGGGGTATCGAAGAGCATTGTGGGTTCAACGAACGATCGAAGAAGAATCGAGAGTGATATTTAAAACAACGCTTCGGGGCCTCCGCAGTGATTTTCATCGGGGCAGGTGAAAACACTCTTGAACAAAAACAGCATCATCAAAACACAAAAATGAAATCGAAGGTAGAAAGGATCCACCGAGAAGTTTTCGGTAGAAGAAACCTCCTGTGAGTTGTTGGCTTAGTGGTCGAGTAAGTATTATTGTCCTACATTTTGTGACGTATCACATATGTAGGTCAGCAGTTGCCATTGGTGGCGATTGTTCGTATATATTGCCATGGCATGTCTGCTAAAGCATGGAGAGGATTTTGTTGTGAGCAGAGGAACGTGAACGTATTATTCAATCATTTCAACTCAGAGTTCTTCAGGTAAGAAGCATCAAAGCACGTTTTCTGTTTCGCCATTCACTACTCAATTATTCGTGTTTTTTTTTCCAGTTAAAGGGCGAAAAATGACATGTGGATTTTACATGAGGGACTGAAGGTGGTAATAAGTAATAGAATAAAAGGGAAGTGTGGATTTCAATGGAATTATCTTTAAAATTGAATGCTTAAAATGTGAACGAAGTTATTCTATAATTTTAGGCATTCTACAATTTAAACATGACGAGATACCGACTACAAAAGAGATTTTGTTTTTGTTGATTTGAAGTTTTATGACGAAATTTATTGTTAAAATGTTTAATGAATGCTGGGTAGGTAATAATCAAAGTGAATCGAAAGCTTGAATATAAATAAAAGAAGTAAAAATAAATTAATTTAATATAGATGTGCGATAAATCAGAATCTTCAAGAATAATAGCATACTGGATTTTTCATGATATTATAAGAATGGCCTTTTAAATCAAAGAAACCATTTAGATATTTTTTTTCAATTAATATCAATCAACTCCTATTGATATTTCTATTTTCTTATAATCATTTTTTTCAAATTGATTTTCATCAGTGATAATTTCCTGCAGTTGGAATACAGATGTCATTTTTCACCTTTTTTTGTACAAAGAAATTTATAGAACATTTAAATCTTTTAAATAGAAGTATATGCTGTGTATATATTTTTGATAGAAGTGACTGTAATTTTATATCAGAAGAGAAAGTTTTCTCTATATCATATTTTAGAAAAATTTCTCTTTTACATGTTGAATACAATTTTCTCCCATTTCTGTTTCTAATAACGTTTAAAATTTAAAAAAATATGTATAAATTAAACTTAGCTTAAAAATGTGTGTGCAAAATAAAAAATTAATAATTTTTACCATTTTTGTTCCCACATTTCCAGAATTTACAATATTTTTTAACTGTAAACTGAAATTTGTAACCTATTTTGTATTGAAACATGTTCTCTGACACGCTTATATTATCAAAACAGATGCATTTAAAAATTATTAATTTTAAAATATTATCTGGTTTTTGTAGCTATATGGATTGTAACTACCGGTAGTTTTTTTTATTATTTTTTTTATGTAAATAACAAACTTTCACTTTTATACTTTTCTTTTATTCTTGATTTTATTGATATACTTGGTTTGGTTAATGCTTCATAGAGACAAAACATCAATTTTAATCATAATTGTTTTTATTTGAAAAAGTAAAACGTTCAGAGATTCAAATAATAAAACTTTCATTCCCATTTTTCGACCATTTTTTAAAATATGATACTTTTTAAAGCTTTGCGATGAATGGAAGCCGAGATTTTAAGAAAAACCAATTATTCTTGGAGCCCTATAATACTGACACTAAAGATAATAATAAAACTCTTAGGGCTTATTACCCAAAATAAAGAGGATAGTTTTAAATATTGATTTTTGTTATTTGTTGATGAAGAACATCAAGTTAAAACTGAAATAATTTATATTTGAAATTATTAAGTTTCCGGAAAAATACGGCAAAAAAAAAAAAAAAAAGGCTCGATAATATAAAAATCAGTAAGAGATAATATTTGAAAATGTAGAATGAAAATGGAAAGTGTTTGTTTTCGGAATTAGCGTTCATTTTTACCTTGCTCTAAAGTCAGTTTTCAAAAACATGTGTTAGTATCAATGTATATATATGTATAGCAATATACTTATATAATTTAAAATAATGAATGATTAATGCTTTGTTGAAAAGAGGGGTTAAAAAAAGATAACTAGTAAAATAGTTTTGAATTAAATTCTGCATCATTAAAGAAACATTGAAACTAATAAAATAAAGTTAAAATAGATGTAGTATTTAAAAAGTTTTTAATTAAAAGTTTTATATATTTCGAGATGCATTATAAAATAAATGAAAAAAAAAATACTTAACTGTATATTTTTTTAATTAGTGACTGAAAAGCATCTAATATTGTATTACATGTTTTTATTTGGAAATACGTATTTGGTTAATACTTTCATGTTGTTTTGATCCATGTAAAGTCTACATTAAGTGGAGATTTGTTATATCTATTTTAAAAAATAGTAAAATTATCTAACTACTCATGATGATTCTGAAATAGGCCCACTTACGCTTTGCAAGCAATGTTTGGCCAAGTGTATTTGAGTTAGAATATGAAAAAAAAAAGAAAAATTCTAATACATTTATGTGTATAGCCCTGTAAGTATAAAATCTATATCAAGAATAAAACTATGAGTATATTAAGTATACTTACAATAAGTATAAAATAAAGATAGTGTTAAAATATCCTCAATTAATAATCTAAGAATGATTAATATATTTTAAACAACTAACATGCATCTTTATGCTTGTTAGCTTTTTTCAAAAAACTAACACTAAAAATAAGAATTAAACTCTTAGGGAATATTACCCAAAATAAAGAGGATAGTTGGAAATTGATTTTTGTTATTTATTGATGAAGATCATCAATTTAAAACTGAAATAATTTATATTTTAAATTATTAGGTTTCCGGACACAAAAGAAATGTTCGATAATATAAAAATCAGTAAGAGATAATATTTGAAAATGTAGAACGAAAATGGAAAGTGTTTGTATTCGGGATTAGTAATCGTATTTACCTTGCTTTTTAAAGTCAGTTTTCAATAAAATGTATTAGTATCGATGTATATATTATACATGTTAGTGTTTTCGTAAATAAAAGGCATAATAACGCGAAGAAATTCATACATCGATTCTTATCTCTTTTCAAATCAGTCACCATATCACGTGAAATTCTTTAGAGAGAGAGAGAGAGAAATAGAGCCCGCTTATGTATATTGGTTCTGTATTCGTGTACTATTTATAAAAAAATTTCTTCATTATATCTTTATCTTTTTTTCCTTGCACTGATCATATTTACGTTAGATGACAAGCAGTGTATGCAGATTATTTGTTTATTTTAAACACGTCCAGATCTTCTTTTTCATCATACCTCCTTTTAAATGAAGGATTACCAATCTAATTAATTATTCATGAAGTGAAAGCAGGAAGATAGCTAATTCGCATTTAAGTATTGTCACGTGGCACAGAAATCGACGAATTCCGAAACTTTTGTTTGCATATTGAAGAAAAAATGTATTAAATTTCAATGGTTTTAAAAGAAAAATAAATTATATGAGCTTCAATATTTTAGTAATAGTATTTCTTACCCGAATATTTAACTATATTCACTATTTAAATAGTTGAATTGACTGCTCATGTAAGAAAGTTTAAACCTAAAAAAATATTAATTAAACGGTACAAAATTGCTTAAAAATGTTTATGTGGTTTAAATAATAAAATAATAAATGTGTAATGAATGTATTTCAGCTTTACCTACTTAGTTAAAAATAACCACTTTTTATTATTTTTTAATCTTTTTTAAAAAAAAATAATAATTTTTTCAAAGTGAAAAGCAGTTTAAAGTTTACCTGAAAATATTTTAATATAATTGCTTATAAAATTAAAATAGTTATAATTATATCATAACTGCCTATTCGCTTACTTTGAATTCGTAAAATTAGCCATAATATATGTCATACTTGATAAGATATGTATATTTTTTTTGTAGAACATAGAGTAATATTTCAAAAATTATCTTAATGAGAAAGAGTTTTTATGAATTCGTAGTTTATGTGCACACATACATTTCATATATACTATAGATTTAAAAAATTCAATTAAGGTGTTGATTTAATGTTAAATATGGTTAAATGTGTTTTTAACTATGGATGTGCTTGGAAAAATAACAGTTATGCTGTAATTTTAATTATATATTTTTAATTTTGTTTTAAATCATATAATTGTGTTACCGCTTACATGAGGAGTTTTGCAAATTAATTAATTAAAAAAATGCGGTAGTTTGCTGGCAGTAATGATTATATATATATTGCGGTAGTTTTTATCGTGAAATTTGTAAATTTAGGAAAAATTTAAATCACTTATATGAAATAAAAGTTAAAGTAAAATAAAATACGATTTATTAAAAATTCCTCCACGAAAAAAAATGCAGTAAATATATTAAGGAAATGAAAAACAATTTAATCAAAATAATTATTAAATTATTATTTATAGCATAGCTCAGTAGAAGTACATCTGTAATTTTTTCCCCTAATTTATTATTAATAACCGCTTCCTTTTTAAAAAAGATATATTGATCTTAAATACAGAACATATTTAGTTTTGAGAGGATCTAGTAACCAGTTTTGCTAATTTCGTAGCCGGTATCCTACTAGCAAATTTTAAGATTAAATTTTGATTTCAACAAAATTCTCTGCGTTGAATAACAATAAGAAGAATTATTATATATTACATTTAATTGGGTCTTTAAGTCCTCCAATAGAGTGATACAAAAGAAGCACGAATTCAGGCTCTTTGTTACTCAGGTTTTCTTCAAATTCATGAAGTCAATTAGCAACAGACATAAAACAAATTAAACTTTGAAATATATCAGGCTTTTGACTACACACTAGTTTTTGCTATTTTGATAAATTAAAAAATAGCAAGAATTTTACAAAATGTTAGAAGTTTTTAGTACTAGTGTAAGAAAATAATCTATACCTCCCGGTCTTTCTTGAATGATTTAAAAAGTATCCCGATGTTAGGAATAAAAAATTTCCTAAAGACAAAAAATTTCCATTTGTATTTATCCGGATTTCAAGTAAAATAAAACTCAATACCTCGATTAAAACTTTATTTTTCATTAAATGAAATATAAGAAATGAAATCACTTAACTCAAAAATAAGTACAGTCAGACTTTTCTTTAACGAAGCCGCTAAATCCCGAAAAAAAATTTCGTTAAATGGAAAATTCGTTATATAGAGGTTCACCTATCAATATACTTTAAAAAACCACATAAAACAAATTTTAAATTCATCGACACTATGTATTGAAAAAAGTATTTATTTATACCTTTTTGTAAATTAATATCTATTTATTTTTATATATATCTTATCCATCAAAAAAAATAATAACTACAGGTAAAACAAGAAAAAAGAATGTCGAGGTCACAGTAATTTCAACATTAAGGAAATAAATTTATATTAAAATTAAGGAATTTTAAGAATATTTTCTAATTTAAATATACATTATTTTATAACTAAGGTACTAAAACGTGTTAAAGGAGAGAGAATAACTTGAAATATGCAGAAATACTTCAAAAATAGGAAGAAAAAAAATGAATCACAAGAAAAAAAGCTCGTTATACAGAAAATGCACTTCGCTATTGGGAGGTTGTATTACGAAGAAAGTCATGAAATGTTCTTGGTTCCAGAAAAAAGTTCGCTATATAGAAAAATTCGTAATATAGAAGTTCGTAATATGGAGGTTCGACTGTAATTTATATTATTTTTGCATTCACCTCGTAAGTTAGTGTAAATTCAAAACATAACATTTTTTTTAGATTAATATGCAGTTTTAAGGTATCCGACTACGTTCGGAATCGTGATTTTAAAAAAGCGCGTAAATGGATAATTTTCATGATATTTAGTTTCACTTAGATTAGAATACATGTATAAACTTATTTTAAGGAGATTTTGACAAATTTTTTTTATTTAAATGCACTATTTCGGCAAAAAAATTAACTTAAAATAATTTTTTTTACAAATGTTCTCCTTTTGTGAAAAATGTTTCCTATTATAATAATATTTTTCCTGTATGTATCTCAGACCTCTGTACATAGGCTCAACTAGAATTTTTGAAATATATAACTTAGAAATGGGTTTATCCATATTTTACGACAACAGAGGGGAGCAATTTTAAGAAAAAAACGCCAATAGTTATTTAAATTGGTGGTAACTCTGAAAATAATGTGAATTTTTCAAAAATTCTAGTTGAGCCTCTGTAGAGAGGTTTGAGTTATATACAGGCAAAATATTATTGTAATAGAAGCATTTTTCACAAAAGGTGAAGATTTGGAAAAAAGGTTATTCTAAGTTAATTTTTGCCAAAATGTTGTATTTAAATAATTTTTTTTGTCAAAATGTCCTTATATTAATTTTATGCATCTATTCTAATCTAATTGACACTAAATATCATGAATAGTATCCATTTATTCGCTTTTTTAAAATCACGGTTCCGAACGAAGTCGTATACCTTAAGATGTCATTATCACTTTTTACGTCCCACTTTCACCATATATCGGTTTCACTCCCTCAAAAATAGTACCATTTATTAATCAAATATCGTGCAGACCATTTTTTATTTATCTTCATATTTAGTGGTGGTGCCATATCTAAGTTACTCTAGCATAAAGACTGAAAATACCGTATAATTTTTTTACTACCCCTCACTTTCAAACTAATCAACTCGCTCTCTTCTTCAAAGTCTTCAATCCTCGACCGTCAAAAACTCTGGAAGCCAATCGTGCGCAAAGCGTGAAAAATCACTCTCCCGATAGAGCGCTAACGTATCGTGTGCGATCAGACGACATTGAACTTGGTTTTCCTTTTTTTTTTTTTTCTTCTTTCACCCATCAACCAATCCGTTCGTTTTTAATTTCGTCTGCATGAAAGAAAAAAAATTCTGAAGGCGCGCTCAGAGAGCGTGTTCGTTCCATTGGAGAAACATAGCGGTCGAATGATATATACGTGTGGACGGCGGTCATTACCATGCTGTAGACGACCTGCTCTTTTTTTAGGTGTCTTTTTCCCTGTCAGGTACACATTGCTGCTTAGCACCAAACAGAGGTAAACAGCTGGATGTCTCGCGTATGGTATTAAGTCAGTGTTTTAAAAAGGATTTATACTGGAGGAGAAGCCGGCTCGAGGAAGTTGGAAGAAATGTATAATATGCAATTTTGGAAAAGAAAATGATTGTATGAAATTGTTGAAATATACAACGGTAGTGATTTTATAAAATAGCGACTATATTAGGAAGGATTCTGGAGCAATGACGTGATTTGTTCAGTAGTAAAAATAACCAACTCGTTAATCTTTTTACGGCAAAAATTTCGATTTATTATCATCCTGTTAGTATATGCCTGGTTAGCAGCAGGAAATAGATAAATAATACTCCTAATGACCGTATTTTATATTTAAATATAGCTCAATGACAGTTATATTAATAGTTCATCGCGCTGTAATATGATTTTTTAATAATATCCAGTCAATACGTGGTTATTTATTGATCTCGAAACAAAATTCTAATCATCAAGTAGTAAAACGACATGCAGTGTATAAATATAATTACGAATAAAAAGGTATGCCCCACAATAAGAAAAATCATTTCAATTAATTCATTAAAACAACAAAAAGGTCCAGTAAAATAATATAATCACAAATTTAGTTCTTGAAATTTCGGGAGAAGATTTTTATCGATTTAATTTAAGCACTAACAATTTTTATTCAAAATAATACTTTCCGAGCTATCAATTTCCCGTTGGCTTGGTGTGGTAGTTTGCAGAGGGAGTTCCTGCTCCTCACTTGACCATTGTTCAAAATCACAAGGTCCATCACCAATAGCTCTTGCGTTGCCATGCTAATAAAAAATCAAATTGAATCTGATAGATTTAACGTGCACCAGAAAAATTATATGAAGATATTTTGGAATTGCAGGACTCAAACTCCCCTCGTACGAATCCATCATTGTATCAGACCAGTTAAGCTATGCAGTCTTTTTGAGGAAACTGTGTCTAGTATATTTACAAAAATCTATTAAGTCTCAAATCCTTTGTTTTTCTATGAGTTCAACTTATATACAGAGATGCGAGATCGGGTGCTATCCTCATCACTTGACCTTAGTTCAAAACAAGTTGTGGCGCCATCACTATCGCTTATTACTTGTAAGTAGCGCCGCCACATTGTAAATAGACTCCGCTATTTTTTTTATTTTTAATTGTTTTCATATATGTTGCTCGTGCTGTGTAAGTTTTACCTCTATTTTAATTTTACTGTTTGATATATATATGTTTATGTTGATTCAATAAAACAGACCATGCTTGTCCGACTTGGCTCCGTTCTTTGGCTATGTGGATCAGCTTTCCCCAAAGTAATATAAAAAAATAATTTTTAAGTCAATTCCTACTTAGGTCAACAACGAAAAATTTTATTTTAGCTACTTTTTATTAAATAGTTACAATTAATATAAATATGTATTTACAAAGGACAGAATCACAACCTTAAGTGGTAATTAGTTTTTTTTTTAAATTATCATTAAAGTATCGTATTGTCCTTTTAATTTCAGTCCAACTGAATGCTTTAACACGTGAAAAAAAAACCTTTTCAAGTTTTGACACAAGTCGCCAAAAGGGTCGCTAAGTCGCCAATGTGGCTGTATTTGTAATTCTTTAAATAATTAGTTTTAATCAATTATCAATTAATTTTTATTAATTATAATTAAATTATTGTATTATCATCCAAAATGATCCTGTATATAAAATTTCAGCTCAATTCAGCGCTTTAAAATGTATTTTATGACCGATTGAAAATTCCATCAAGATAAATAAATAAACATACAAATATATAAATAAATAAATATATAGACAGTGCGAGCTAATAGTAGGAATTGAAGAATTAAGAGGTCTGTCGCCAATACCCTTCGTGTTGCTTCAAAAGGGCTATTTTAATAATCCTCCCTCACCGAGATATCAAATACTGTATTACAAAGCCAACCTAGAGGACTTATGTGCTATAGAACAATACAATCTTTAGAAGTATGTTATGACATTATTTCCTGGACCGACTATACTGTAATATTGTTTTTTCAAGATATATTATAAACTCATAAAATTGTCCCCTCTTAACGGCACAACTTTGATTTAGGCATTAATTTATAGCTGTCGGCTTGTTATCAAATATTAAATATGTCGATAGAATTTATCATCCACATCTCAATAATTAATTTTGAAAAGTTTACAAAATTGCTTAAAAAATATAATTACAATTTTGTTATTTTCCCCATCAAGGAAAGAAGACAGAAAAAAAAAGTATACATAGCATTGTTTTTGCTAATTATAGATACCATTAAAGAATATTCTTTGAGCGAACTGTAACTCATAAAGAGGATTTTATATAATTTGCATCGTACCAAGAAAATTAGATTATTCATTTTATGATCCCATTTGCATTATTTTGGATAATGTAAATATAATTATTCCTTGACAAATGTAAAAAAAGGTTATTTAGAAAAAAAAAACGATAGTTCAAATCTGGAAGAAAGTAGTTCTAATTGAGGTTAATTGATAAAGTTCAAGTTGGGACATTGACCGGAATTTAATAATGAGTATATTTTCACAAAATTAAAAACTCTTTTTTCCTTGATCTCGAGGGACCTAAATTCTTCAGGTCTTCAAAAATTGGATCATTCTGTTATTACTTTCAAAGTAATATGTTAAGAAAAGGAAAATATGGAAATGTGTTATTGAATGCTGAGGGATAATCAATTACTTTCGATGTTACTACAAGATGATGGCACATAACGCCGCGGGTAGCAGGATAAACAGAGTTTGTAGCATCATCTTTTTTCCTCGTAGCAACGGGTTAAAGAAAGTTGTGTAATTATAAAAATTTCACCCATGAGCTGGAATATATCAGCCGAATCGATTTGTTACACAGAAATAGAGTTATGTTTGAGTGCTTTTATAGATTGCAGATCGAGATAGATAGACTTCGATTCGAACATAGAATGTTCTTGAAATTTCTCACAAGTTGGAAGGTAATTCCTTATTTCTCATGTTAGAAGTATTGAAATGTCAATTAACAGTATGTGAAATTAATAATAACGTATTCAAATAAGAGAAAAGCTTTCTCTAATGATTGCTTCATTATTTAATTCTAAATGAACGGTGGATTTGGATTCATATAAAGCGCATTGGATCAAAAGCAAAGACTAACATAGTAGAAATTTTAATTTATGTTTCATTTTTCTTGATTAAAATATAAAAAAAAGTTATACAAGTGGAATGGATTTCTTAACCTAATCCTAATGAAATACAATATTATTTATATATGAATGAATCCTTTACTCTGTTAAGCTTGAAAAGATGCACTACTAACGTCAAGTAGGTTTACACACAAGGTCTTTTTTCTTTTGAGCCTGTGCCGTTGTGAGAAGCTTCAGAAACTTCTCTAATCATTTTACTAACATCTACTGATACTTCGTGGTATTCTAAGGAAATCCTCTCTAATCTTTTTTATTTATTCATTACAGTTGTATTTAAATAGTAATACCTATTTGCATTAATCATGGTTCCTTCACACTTTTTTTCATCAAGCATTGTTATAAAGTAGCCCCAGAGGTTAGTTAAGAGTAACATGAGTAAGAACCCACTACAAATGCGAATTCCATATTCATTGAAATATAATTTACGACTTAAACAAAAATATATAATATATTATAATCTTCTTTTTATTAAAATAAATTTCACGTGAATTCTTAATTACACGTGAAAATGTGACAGTTTGTGTATTTAATATATGTATCATAAGAAGATGGAAACATTTGCTCAGTAGCATAATTAGTAATGAAGAATAAGTTTACCGCACGTATTATTAGATGGAAGTGTTTTTGAAATAATTTCATTTTATACGTAGCTTTCTCAAATTTTTCCTGTATGTTGAAAAGAAATAATGCTTGATAATTTAATTGAGGAAAAATATGAAACAAAGGTTATATGTAGTTTCATTCCAAATGCTTAAGTAAATGTTTTTCTTTATCCTACCTATCCCCGTCTGCGATCCTTTGTCATAAGACGACGAGCATCCCAATACAATGAAAAACGATAAAAGCAGTCTCCAAAGGAACAGTCAACAACATTCAAAGAAATACAGTTTAGGACGGCAGGGCATCTATTGAGGTAGTCCCCAGTCATGAGTACGTCATAGCCAAAAAGTGGGCAGGAAATTGAATCTGCCAAACAGGCGACGGCAATACTACAAGAAAATATTAATTTTTCAAAAAAATTATTTAGTGAGGAAATATAAGTTTTGGGGCTTCATCAAAAATGGTATCGTATTTAATTTCCTGTTACATTGCATACTAATAATTCTTAAATAAATTGAAATCAATAGAAAAAAAAATTTACTGTTATCACACTAAGCCTTCCAAGAATACTTAAATTTATGGGAAATATGTTTTACATCCTAGTTTACATCGCATGTTGATAGTAGAGAGAGATATACATTGATAGTAATGTAAGACTCCAGAAGAAATAATACACGAGAGTTGATATTAACAAAATTATAATATATATAATACAGGCTTTTGGAATGGAGGTAAGCCACTAACGAGAGAACCATTCTTTTTGACAGTTCAATCGTTTCCTTTTTCGGCTGCGTTTTTTTCTGTCCCCCCACAAAAATCACATTAAAAATCGATTTTTAAGTGTAATCAAGAGGTGTGAAATTTATGACAATAGGGCTGTCGAAATAGTGTCATATGAGAAGTTTTTGGGAAAATACTCGTCCATTTAAGAGTAATATAGTGTCGAATGAAGTATTTCTCCAATTTTTTGACAAATCATTAGGTCATTTAAAAAGAATTTAATGCTCTCTGTTACCAAATAAACCAATGTATAGTCATGGTAGTGAATAAAAAGCGTGATACTCGTTGATTCAATACAGCTCTATAAATGTTATCAACAAATAGCATTTCAATAATTTAAAAAAATATTTTTAATGAGATTAAGAATTTCACCAAAAAAAGTTAAATTTTTCTTACGCTATTAATTTGAGAATTCTTCTGAGTAATTTAAAAAAAAACGGACTAAAAAAGAAAAGTATTAAAAGATATAAATAATGAAATAATTTCACAAAAACTAATCTCGAGCAATTCAGTTTGAAAAGAATAAATCAAATTGAATTATTATTGTTTAATTAATTCCCTTATTTTGCTCAAAAATTTATCCAACGTAATTTTTAGTTGGAACAAAATGTATTTTTTATTGTTTTTATGAAATCTAATTTTGATTTCAATTTAAATATTTGAGGGAATTTTGTGCAATGTGATTATATATATATATAATTTTGTGATATGCAGTTAAAAAAAACGAAAACTGAAAATTGCTTAAATTTACCTTTATTCACTATACGTAAGCTCAATTTCAGTCAAAATATCAAAAGTTTAAGTTAATTTAATTAAAATAGTTTGCATGAGAAAATTTCAAAATAAGTGGAATAATATCATTTGCTTTGAGAGGGATTTTTTCAATTACTTTTCCAAACACAATAAAAATAAATTAGAGCTGATTTTTTTGTATTTTTTTCGGAGATAATGATTCAACCTTGAAAAGAATTCTGTGTTGATTTTGAATAATGTAGTAAACCTGCAGTGTGTTTTAATTAATGATAAGTTTAGTTAAGTATGCCAACCAGTTTATTTTAATTTCTTTGATGGTCAAGTTACAAAATTTAGTTGTATTTCCCTTTTAGTCATTTATTGAATTTTATTCATTTCTGTAAAGTAAACGAATTCAATTTTGCTCATCAATTAATGTTATTTCTTAAGGATTTGATCAAATCCAGAACGCGATGAATGAACGATTGATGAATGAAAATTAATTTGCAACTAGCGTGGGCATTGTTGAATATTTTTGTTTGCATGAAATTCAATAATTAATTACAAATGCTTCTAAAGTTATTTTTGGTGGATTTCTTTTTACATTTAAGTTCAGAATATTATTAATTCCAAAGGCAAAACATGTAATTTTGCTCAGATTAGTGAAAACTGCCACACTTAAAAACAGCTTTAAGGTATCCGACTACGTTCGGAACCGTGATTTTGCAAAAGCGCATAAATGGGTAATTTTAATGATATTTAGTGTCACTTAGATTAGAAACATGTATAAAATTGTTTTAAGGACATTTTGACAAAAAAAATTTATTTTAATACAATATTTTGGCAAAAAATTAACTTAGAATAATCTTTTTTCAAAATGTTCTCCTGTGAAAAATGCTTCTATTATAATAATGCTTCTATTTTGAATATGTAGTAACTATTTTGAAATATATAACTTAGAAATGGGTTTATTCATATTTTACGACAACAGAGAGGAGCAATTTTAAGAAAAAACGCCGATAATTATTTCAATTAATGGTAACTCTGAAAATAATGTGAATTTTTCAAAAATTCTAGTTGAGCCTCTGTAGAGAGATAGCTATATACAGGCAAAATATTATTATAATAGAAGCATTTTTCACAAAAAGAGAACATTTTGAAAAAAGACTATTCTAAGTCAATTTTTTGCCAAAATATTGTATTTAAATAAAAATTTTTTTGTCAAAATGTCCTTAAAACAATTGTATGCATGTATTCTAATCTGAGTGACACTAAATATCATGAAAATTATCCATTTATGCGCTTTTTCAAAATCACGGTTCCGAACGTAGTCGGATACCTTAAGCCAGCGTTTGAATATAATGAAATTTTTAAAAGGAAACTTAAAATTATGTTTTAGATAAAAATTTTCATTGCTGACATGATGATTGCTTTTACTCTTTACAATCATTGGGTTTTGTAAATGCTAGTCAAATGATCTTATAAATCAAATTTTAAAGCAGAAAAAAAATTCTGGTGAAGAAATGAATAATGTTTTAGTTATGTGTACTTTTTTATTCATATTTGACATTTTTTTAAAAATATTTTTTGAAGTAATTTTTATAATTAAAATTAAGACAATATTTATTCATGAAATCCTTACAAATGTGTTAATTCTAAATTAAAAAGAAGAAAACAGGTATAAATTAAATTAAATTTGCTCTGTTTATAAAAGGTTAGAAAGCATTAAACAATTAAATTTTATATTGATGTATTATTAGATTATAAAAAAATTCTCCAAATAATTCGGATAAATAATCATAATAATGAATAAACAAAATAAATGTATATATAAATATGTGTGTATGTGTACGTGGGTGTATATACATGTTTTATTTTACACTTATAGGATTTGTAGAGTAAGTGTATCATACTTAACTAATTCAATAGGATGTAACGAAAACAAATCCTATAATACACACCTAAATCTCAAGTTATAGCCAACTCAAAGGGTCAGGTATTGAACCTCATAAAAACTAGTTCAGCTGGCTTACTAATTTTAGAACTTTAAATTGAAAGAAAGAGCAATTCTCTCTTTTCACAATAAGATTAAAGCTCTAATTACAATTATTTGGGCGTTCTGATTGTATTTTTTGACGCCCAAATTCTTTTCAGGCTCAAAAACAAAACAATGCAATCATGTTATGGTTGATGGATTATCAACTAGAAATCGAAAATCCTTTATTTTCGCAGAAACGATCGCTTTTCATGGCCTTTCTTTAAAACTGGCCATTGGCCTCAATGTAGTCCACACCTATCTTATTTTCATTTCCCAGTCTTTCTCTTTTCATTGTGGATCAGAGTATCTTCAGAAAAGCAGGTCTGCTAAATGCAGATATGGAATTAAAAGAGCGTGTTTTGTAATGGCTGATTTTTTTCAGTTGTCAACCTTTGTTTTTAAGAGTATCTTTTAAACAGGAAAGAAAAATTGTTGGTTATTTACAGCTTAGGATGGATCTGCGAGTGATATATATTTCTTTTCAAGTAGCTGTAGATTTAGTTCAGATATATTTATATCGAATATTATCCTACATTTATGATAGACTAAATTATACTGCTATCTACAAAACTTGGTATTTTGTTTCTTTACTTCTAAAAGTGGATCTTGAAATCTAGTTTAACTGACCTTATATAGCAAAACAAAAATTTATGTTTGAGAGTAAATTTCTTTTTATCTTATCTAACAGAAAACTGAAGTTATGATGATTATTTATTCACATTAACTATTGTAGAGTTTATTTTGAAAAGACTTGGTGAGGTCAGCTGCTTTTTTGGGTCTTATGCTCCGCCATATAACACCTTCTTTATTTGCGTTAGTTATGAAATGTAACATAATTTAACTTTTTTGTTTTATTCCTTGTTTATGGGGAAAGGATTTTAATAATTTCCTTTTTTCAAATTGTATTCTTTATTGAACGAAATTGTAATTTTTGTGTGAAACAAATTCTATTTTCTGGCTTTTTCACAATTAGTGTAGACCTTTCTGTTACCTGTTTACATTCGATTCAAGAGGCCTCTGTAGCCTAGAAAACATACTTAAGACAGAGTCAAGAGTAAGAACCTTAAATGGAATCGTAATCTCTTAATTTGAATGTCCAGTGGCTGAGTGGTAGTGTATCGCGCTTCTATACCACAGGTAAGGGGCTCAAATCATGGGCTCGGAAATGTTGACCCAGCTTTTCATCTCTTCAGGGAATCGATGAATGAACCAAACTTGTGCTTGGGAAGTGAACACTGGGGGTTTTTGCGTCAGACTGACCACTTGACCGAAACATCTGCACATACATCCCAGCGCTTAAGGTCACGTAAACTGAGATAGGCACAGTAGGCCGTGGCCTTCATAGGCAGTTGCGCCACTTTCATTTGTAATCTCTTAATTTTTGTTTAACTTAATTTTGTTTTCGTCTAATGCACAAGATCTCCATCAAATCTTGAAACATATTTTCGGATTGAAAATTACACCAGTTTGAAATCTGGTAATATTATGTTATTAGTCGTTTGTTATACAGTTTTCTAAAGATTTAGAAATACTTAAAAATACGCATTTTTTACATCATATAAGTCAATTAATGAATAACATATTTTGCATTGAAAAACAATAGAATGTCAAATATATAATTAGGAGAAGTATTACATTATAAAAGACGCTGTGCTTTTTTCTAAAGGATAATTTAGTTATAATGTAATTTCCGTTTTCGAGCATTTTTTTACCGTAAAAAAAGTTCTAAATTTATGTTTTATTCCTTAAAATGACGCGAAGACAAGCTTAAGTAGAGTATTTGGATTTTTTTCAGTTACTGTATGTCTTTTATATATTGCCAAAAGTGACAGTTCTTTAGATTTTATGTAACCAAATTCATTTTAGAATATAATAATTTATGATAAAGATATTAAACGAAGAAATATTATGTTTTTAAAAAGAAATCGTGTTGAGAATAGTAATAAATTTACTCGAAACAATTACGATGACATCTCGATTTAGACATACTTTACAGTAAATTTTTTAACAGTTCTTTTTGATTATTAATTCGTTCATAAAGTATTGTTAAAGGAAAATAACAAGTTAATATAAAAATAGAATGTAGGAATATTTATAAATGTTCATAATTTCACTCTTTAAGAGTCGGAGTCACTCTAAGAGTCTATCTATTATAAAGACAGTAAAGTATTTATTATATAAAAATATAACTAAAAATACAAAACTGTGTTAGTAAAATAATTATTGTATAAAAAGATATTTTAATGAACTTCAGTTAAAAACGAAACTATGAAAAAATATTTTAATTTTAAAGTAATTTTAGAATAATGTTATTTAATCATAAATGACCAAGCATTTTTTATTTCTGTAACTGAAACGCTTGTTGTATTTAAAATCATTCAATTAATTGAATCTATTGCATACTTTATCATTTTGAATTGTTATTCATCGACTTTTTTTTTAATCATGTCATACAACAAAACACCCCATGCTTTGGTTTACATGTAAAGGAAGTATAAAATTAAATTGAAAGAAAGTCTTACATATATAAAATACATGGAATATACTTTTTCTTTATTATTAAGAAACTTAGAGTGAAGCAAAATTTTCTGTTTACTGAAAAATTAATTTTTTTTATGATTATTTGAGCTATTTTTTTTCGATAACATAACAAAATCATAACACATACACAGAAATCTTTTAAAATTATTCCGCCTGATGGGTCAAAGTTCAAATGCTGAAAACTGTTACCAGCTTCGAATGAAACTCTAAGCATCTTAATAAAGACTGTATTTTTTAATAAACAAATAGTTTCATACCTGCAATTATTCCCACCTTTTTGCTTTGAAGACGATGGAGCAGATAACTTAGCATAATTTAACTAATTAATCCGATTTGTCTTCATTTTTTTGCACTACACATAAATAATTCATTCGAACTCCTTTCGCACTCTGTTGCCATTCTGAATTAATAACTGAATAAAATGTTACCAAAGAGTATTAAAATAATTATTGCTATTTTTTTTTAAAAAAATATACCGTAAAATATAAATTAAAATAATTTTGAAAATTTTTAAGAGATTTTAGCTTAAGAAAATTTAAGAAATTTTAGAAATTCTTTAAAAATGATTTACAGATTTTATTTGAGATATAGAACATTATATAAAAATGAAAATGCATTTAAAATGACGTCAGTAGCATTCATTTATTCGAAAAAAATTAAAGATTAACTTCGTAATTATTTTTAATTAATTCGTTTTATTTAAATATTTAATTACATAAAATTCCTTCGAATTTATTATATTTTTAAAATTTCTGCCAATATTTTATTCAAAATTTGATTAAATTAAATATTTCTAAATCTAAAAAATAAAATCTTACAAAATATATTTTATTAAGAATCGTCTGGTGTAAAATATGCAGTAAAAAAAAGTGTTAAATTTTTGAAAATCATTTTAGAATTCTGAAATTAGGGGAAAAAATAAACCTTTTTAATTCTTTTATAATATATTTTTCTAATAAATTTTTCTGAGAAATAACGTTAAAAAATGTGATAATGCATCTAAAAATACATAGAATCTTCTACCGCGATTCAAAAGCAATTACATAAAGATATGGAAGTGAAAATCTTTTTTTCCTCAATTAAAATTTTTATTGCATTAATAAAAGTCAAAGGCCAAACGATAACAGAAAATTAAGATCACTTTCAATACTCGTGTTTTATCTTCAAATAGTTTTTGAACATTTAGGTCAATTATTTTTAATCTCTAGTTTTGTATTTAAGCCTAAATTTTGAGGAAAATTATAAATTAAGAATAATATTTTTTTTCTCATGGAATTTACTTTAAGGTAAGAGATTTTCAAATTGCTTTTCATTCCAAGAAAGTTTGGCTTAGAAAAACCACATATGGATTACAATATTTTAATAACAGAAGATTTATCATTCTTAATCGGATTACTTATTGAATTCATTTCACCTAAAGGAAAGTTTACTTCATCTCTTATGTTTTTATTGTGTGAATAATTTGATGAATGGATCTAGCACAGAATTTTATCTTTCAGTGATTAGATAGCACAAATATTTATTCCTTGTTAAGTTTGCTCTTCTTATATTTTCATGTACTTTATAGATTAACTTTTTATATTTTAGTGATGCCATTATACATTTAATTTTACTTTCAAGTTTTATTTCTGAGTTTGTTTTTCTTACACACATCTATCATATTTTTGTTTTCGAATTTTATGAAAATTATATTTAAATTTAAGTCATTGTTTCATGTTTTTGTAATTCTCTTTATGTATTATCTTATGTAGTAAACTATAAGTAAGTTATGTAGATATTATATTGATTTATTTTACATTAAATTTTGAATAATTTATAGAATTCATAACAAAATTTGTAGCCCATCATTAAATGAAAGACCGGCTTTATTTAATTGATTTTAATTTCTGATTCTTTAACATTTATTAAATCCTTTCTTTTTTTTTGCAAGTTAAAGTAAAAAAATATTTACTTAAAAATTTATGGGTAAGTGGTTTGCTAGCTATATATATAGTAGAATAAAAGTTCGAAATAAAATTGTTGTTTGAATTATAGATGTAGTAATATAAATAAGTTTTAACTCAAAATATGTGATTGTTTACCGATCCATCTCTTGCATGAAAAAGTGTTCTTAAATTAAAAATTTGTTTATTCCTAAGAGAATTACTGCATATTGATGTAACTTGGTGGGACTAATACTGATTTTGTTACTAATTATTTATATTTATTTTTTATACTTTGATCATAACTATTTATACAAATGTTTCTTTTTCCTTTCATTTTTCTTACTTATAATACCTTCAGAAGTTTTTCTTATTGTTTAGTTTCACAATATAAAAGAATTTTTTTTTATTTTATAGAATACGTTTTGAACATTTTAAAATGAACGGGATTTTTTACACAAACGAGTTAAAGAATTTTTCTTCTTGTATCGTGATTATCTTGTGACATGAATTACAAATAATATTCTTAAACATTCGGAAATATTTTTCCTGAAAAAAACCAACCAATAATAATTTTCAACAAAAAATATTTAAGTGCAATTTTTTAAAAAATAACCGTATAAAATCGGAATTTCTGTTTATTTTTTTTTTCAAGAAATAAAGTACAAAAAGTGTTGATGATTTCTTTATCTGTTTATAAATGTTGCACGGCTGTATTTACTACCTTTTTCTTCAATCTGTATTGAGTCGTGTTCATTGAAAGCTTTGAATTTAGTCATTAGGCACATTGAACCTTAATTTAGACATGCATTTAGGCAACGGTTCGTTGCAGACGAAAATGAATTAATCTATTTAATGGAATAAAACGTTTTCTCCACAATCTATGCTCTTAAAAGATGAATAATCACTATAATTTTCTTGCACCTTAACCTCTACAACTTTCACAAAGTAAAAAAAAAAAAAGCAGTAAAGGAAACAGAAACGCGAAAAAGCTGCCGTTAAGATTTTCTTTTTGGTGCTTTGATCTAAAGAAGACGAATAGAGAAAAAAATAAAAAGAATGTAGGCCACAGTCATTGTTCGCGCAATAGCGCATAAAAATGGCAATGGATGTCTACGAGGTGATCACCCTTTTTGTAAAAAATAACAACGCTTGAGTAATTTATTCACCCTAGAGTGAAGCTGAAGTGGGAGAGAGAGTGTTTTTCTTTTCAATGATGTTTACTTTTTTACTTATGGATTTACGACTATAAAGCGACGATCGTAAAAATTAGGCAGTTTTATAGTGATAAAATTTATGATTTTTTTAACACGTAGACTGATGATGGCATTTTTTTTATATACAGGCGATACAGAATTCTTAGAATTCAGAATTTATATGAATGGTATTGTTAAATGACAGCAGTGTTGGCCACTTATTTAGTTAAGCATTTCCAAAAAAATATTATTGTACTAAACGACGGAATTCAAAAATTAAATTTTATCATTAAAATATTAACATTATTGGATATATATGTAATATAAGTCATTTTTATTACTGCAGTAACAGTTGTGTAAATTACAATAGATAACAGTAATTTTTATTACTGCAGCAACGGAATACCATAATAGTAACAGTTGTGGTTACTATTTTTAATGAAGAATTAGTATTTAAAAACATAATATATTTAATTTCTATCTGTTTGAATTTACTGATGATTACATCTCGAGTTAACATAGTATGAGGTATGATTCATGTAATATGAATGCATGCGTATTATACCGTTGACCAATTTCGCGAAATCAAAGAACATCGCCAAATCAAAAGTCGTTGGCAAATGCTGTCATCGTATGCTCGAACAAGATTATATTGTGTTTGTTCCCCCTTAAAAAGTTTTCCACTATTAGCTACACATCGTAGCATTTGGCGACGTCTTTTCATTAGAAGAATTTGTCGGCGGTATAATATGTAAGTACCAAACGCATTTATTATTAAAAGCATATTTGTAAATGTTTAGTGATTTTTCATACACTTTCGAGATGAAAAAAAATTTAATTATGTGCATTTTTACTATTCCAATTCGGTATTTAGAAGGAGGAAAAGTGTGTGATGTCAAAAAACATGTAAATTGGAAAGTACTGTAAGTTTTTTAAATGCATTAATTTTAAAATATGGTTGTATTTAAACATTAAAAAAACACAAAGAAGAAAACCTTTCACATTTTTTTTGCTGCTTTGTTTGATTAAAAGCAAGGCAACCATTTTGAGCTAATTTGATGTTACATATTTTTAATTTATTAAACTTTCATAAAATTTGACATACATTAAACTTAGTATTAAATATTTAAAATGGAATATTTTCAAAATTCAACGTGTAAGGTATAAAATATTTATAAACATTTAAAAAACATTAAATCAAAAGTGAATTGTATTGGCACAACATTAACAACTGACATTACCTTTCATTATGATTTATCAAAAAATAAGTTATATTTTATAATGCATTTCTTTTAAAATAATAGATGTATAAAAAGGTATTTTCCTACATAATGTATACCTGATAGCAATCTTTATTTTATTTCTGTAGGATAAACAAAAATGCGGCCTCTACTATTATGTTCCGTATTCATTCTTGGATCTCTACTCACTTTCGCCGCCGCTGACGGCCACGGCTGGGACTACAGACCCATCAAGGTCATTATCAAAGAGCACCCCAAGCTGATCACCATTCCGCACTACGTACCATGGCCGAAGCACGTTCCTGTGCCTAAACACGTGCCGGTCCTAAAACCGCTGCCTATAGCGAAACCAGTGCCAGTGCCGAAGATCGTGCCTGTTGTAAAGCACGTTCACAAAGTGGTGCACGTGCCCAAGGTGATTCACATCCATAAATCAGTACCGGTACCTAAGCCATACCCCATCCCCAAGGTGGTGAAAGTCCCCAAGCCTTATGTTGTTCACGTACCCAAGCATTACCCAGTGCCCAAACCTTACCATGTCCCCATTTACGTGAAGGTCCCCAAGCCATACGTAGTTCCGGTACATAAATCTGTACCTATTCCAGTGCCTAAGCATGTACCAGTCAAAGTGGAAGTGATTAGGGTGAAGCCTCTAGTCATCAAAAAGCCCGTGCCTATTCTGTGAGTATATTTCCTATTTGAGAATTTTTTTTGTTTGTTTTTGTATGCAATATTTAGGATTGGAATGCTTGTTATGAATAATTATATTCTGCATTTTTTTTTTTTTTTGTAAAATACTTATTTTGCTTATTTTTTATGTATTACTTGCCCTTTAATTTTCAGTTTGATTTATTTATTGAATTTTCACATTTAATGAACTTTGTCTTTCTGTATTTCGTTGTTTATTTTGGTTTGAACTTTTGGATTTCATATTGCAAATAGCAATAAAACCACAGTTAGGCACAGCCTATTAGAATTATTATTATTATTTCTTAAATTAAAAGAATGGGGTGGAGATTTTACGTTTTAATATCACAAAGAGAGTTTTAAAAAAGTTTCGTCAGGTTATGAGATTGAAAAATTTAACTGTCACTAATTCCAAAAATAAATCGTATAGGACCCTTAATGTAATTTTTTCTAAAATAATTATTTTCTTGAAAAATTTAGTTAAAAAATAAAGAATAATTCTTAAGAGATGTGAAATCCTTTAAATACGAGTTATTAGACCTGGGTTTCGATACGACAAAAATAAATGTTTAAAAGATAAAATCTAAATTTATCGACACACTTTGTTTCAAATTTGTATTCATATTTTCAAATGCTTAATTTATTACATGAAATTAAAAATAATGATCGACTAAAATTTTTTTCTAAAAATACTGAAGACCATGCATTAGTTTTAATACATTCCACAAAAATGCATATAATTTATTCTATATTTGAACTGTATTTTTTCCTGAATCTCACAGCATAAAGAAATCACGACTCAATGTTCATATTGCTTTCTGTAAGTTTTAAAATAGAGTTGAAAAAGTAAATGAGAGAAGATTGACGAAGATTTCGAATAGACGTGTATATATTTATCACACCCAACACAGCTATCACATGGATATCTAAATCCTGTTTAAAAATGATGATTAATTGTGTAAAGCCATGAAATACTCTATCCTTTTCGTCAGACAACTCAACCCAAATGTTCATCATTTTACGTCCTTACCTTTTAATTTTCACGCGAGTTTCTACGCTACAGCAGCAAAGCAACAGCTTTGTTTGCTCTACTTTCGAATATTCTCTTTTACTATTAAAATGCTTAAATCGCGTGCTTTGCGAAAGAAAACAAAATTCGTTTTCCTTAGTCAACTTTTTTCTGAGTCATAAATTACCAGGATTTTGCTTTGTTCTCTTAAAAATTTTACGTACAGTCGAAGAAAAGTGAATTTCTTATTCCATAAATAAGATATATAGTTGACAATTTAAGTTAAATATGGATTATTGAGCAGGTAAGCTTATATATTATTATATCCAGCTCATTAAGTCATATGTGTTTCAAACACAATGTTTAATATTGTTTTGAGGCACTAATTTTAAATTTTATTAATTCGATTATTTTCCTGATCTGATTCATAAAGCAGAATGATTTTATATTTGCTTCGTAGTTCATGCCTGTTTCACCAATAATGAACTTAATTTTCAAAAAATATATGCGTGAAATAAAATATTCTGAGGTTTTTATTTATTTAGAAAAAAAATCATATAAACACAGAGTATTTGTTACCCCTCGATTGCTTATTTGCAATCAAGAATACAAAACAATTAATTAAAAACGTGATCAAAAATGGAAAAATTTAAGATAATTGTTGAAGCCACCATTTTTAACTTGTAATCTCCAAAAAAAAAGGCTGTTCCTTGGAATATTTGGAGACCAAACGATTATGATGTCGCAATAAAGTGTCATTGATTTAAACTTCTATTATGTTTTCTAAATTCATATAAAATAATTGCATAAAATTAAATCTGTAAAAAAGTCAAAAAAAAAAAAATTACTTATACACAATACTTTAATCTTTAAATTTTATAACAGAGTAATAATGTTTTTTTCGATGAATAATAATGTATAATTAAAGAAGAATTGTTCTTGTAACGATTTATAAAAGCTTTCTGTCATCTTTGTACGGAAAAATGGCTAGAAAATTCAAAGATATTTATATCCTTATCTCGGAACGAAAACTTATGCATATTAGGCCTATACATATTATGCATCCAACTTCTGCTCAATACCATATATTTGGTTAATAATAACATAATCGTCCATTAAAAATGTTTTGATATTTGATACATTTCTCAAATTTATATTTTTGTTTCATATTTAATGAAATGATACTTTTTTTTCAGAAGAATTCATAAACATGGGGTATAAGTAAAACAATATTGAAGTAAGGTATACAAATATCAAAATAAATTTACTTTAATAATTTTCTTTTTCAAATATTAAGGGGTGAAAATTCAAAAACTCATGACAAATTTTTTATGCTCTGAGGAAAATGTTATGATAATTATATAAATTCGTGTAATCTTAATGAAAATATTGGTCCTTAAAATTCGAATATCTTTAATAAATGAGCAACTTTTAGTTCTTGCAAAAAAAAATAGAGCTAAAAGTTCACTTGTCATTAAAATATAAAAAAGGAATATAGAAAAGGTAATGAATAGGCTAACAATATTAGAAATACTTTTCTATCATATGATTTTCGTGTTAGAATTTTTTTTACATGGAAAATATACTCCGACAAGGCTAATACTAATTAATTGTTCAATAATAAATGTGTAATAACAAATGCAAAATACAAATAATAATAAATTGTTCCAATATGAATGCATGATATTTCAGTTATAATTTCTTTTCTATAATATTTGAGCAGATTTTTATAAGCTAAAAAGAAAAAAAAAAATAAAGCGATTTTGTTCTTAAATTTCTGAATTTATTGATGCATTGAAAAAGATAATGACTCAAATAAGATTTTGATTGTATTTTAATTAAATTATATTTTGAAAATAACCTATTAAAAATAAAATAAAATAAAAAGGCTTTATATGTTTACTTTAAAAAATATTTGCTTATTGTTGATTTTTGGTTTATATTTTTTTTAAAAAAAACATTACATTATAAAAGTAAAAAAAAATTATTTTGGATACTTATTATTCAAATTAAATTCCTGGTATACCTCGATTTAAGTATTAAACACAAAAATAATGACATTGCTCAATAATTTTTAATTTTCTAAATTAATCTTATAAGAGAGTACCACTTTATTTCAATTCTTACATTAAAAAGAAAATAAATATAGAAAATATCTATATTTTTTAATTGCTTTACTGTTTTGCTTTCACATTCCTAACAAAGCTTCAAAAATTATAAATATTTAGATAGTCAAAAAAACCCCCGGGGAATAAAGCTGCATGAAGTTTTATAATGTGTTGCATAGCGTTAATGATTTAAAATAACTATGTGCTAGAAACCTGTTTAAATTATATGAGGCTATCAATATTTTGCACTAATTAAAGATTTTATTATTAACAACTTCACGTTTTGAATTGTTTTATTAACGAAGACCATAAATTAGACTTTTTTTCCTACTCTAGTTTAGAATCCCTCCCCTCTTTGTCTTTCCAAGCTATTTGAATTCAATTGTTATTATGCTTGTTTAAATTCAACTTTAAGAAAAACCAGTAACAAAAATGTAAGAAATTTTAATGATATAATTGTTGTAATAATCGATTAAATTAAATATGCATTTGTTGTGTTTAATAAGCTAAAAAATGTTTTTTACAAAATTACCATTGAATAAAAGTTGCCCATTGTACTAAAGTTAAAAAGCTTTCAAACTGTTAATGTAGTTTATTTTAGAAATTAATTTTGCTATTAAATGATTTTTAATACGATTTTAATTTATTTTAGAAGGATGTTAATATTGATAACTGCTAATATAACATTTTGTATCGTTATTTAAGTTCAGTTGAACACATGTGTTTAAGGAAATTTATCTTCACACACACATTTATCTCTCTCTTTCTCTCTCTCTCTATATATATATTTCGTATTTATCCTCTTAAATTCTATATTTCTTTCTAATATGGAACTTAATGATGTTATTTTTATTCCATGTTTGAAAAAAATTTTTAAAACATAAAATGTATACCTAGTTCAAAATAATTTTTTTTAAATATTTGCTTTCATATACTATTTTATAAAAAGTAATATTTATTTTAAAACCAAACTACAAAGAGAAAATAACTGCTTGTTAGAATTTGAGGAAATAAAAATCCGTCTTTGCCTTAAACACGACACACAGTAGGTCTCTATTTGTAGAATAACTCTACTTTTCTTTTGTGTCTATGCGGACCTTTCCATTTCTTTTTATAAGCTAGAATTGTTTCCAATCAAAGGAAATCAGCCAAGCATTTGATATGATATTTTTATTCTTTTAACTTCTCTTTTATGTGTTGAAAGCTTTTTAATTCTGAGTTTTTTTATTTTATTTTACTTAAGCTGATGTGTTTGAAAGCAAAAATATGTGGTAAATACATCCTTTGTCCCTTTTTAATGGTCCTTTTTCATGACGTTTTTCAACAAAATTGTTTTTATGAGTTTCGTTATTTTCAAAAGTAAAAATGGAAACCTTATCCTGTTATTGAAAATACTACTTAAAATTCAGCAAGCGTTTACTGAAGTGCTTAGCGTTTGTTTATTTTGAATAAAAGTAAAACTTAACGAAGTAAAACAGAGAAAAAATGTATTCCATATTAAATAAAAAAAATGCATGTGTGTCTGTCTTTGAATAAGGTTCTTTATCGCTGCCTTTCATTTTGAAAAGTAACGTACTAAAAATGACTAAAACATATGGGAATTTTGCTAACAGTTTTCTTAAGAAATGATAATAATTTCTTTATTTTACAGATGTTTCTTATCTGATTAAATTTCATCTATTCATTTGAACATTAAAATATACTTCCAATATTTGACATTTTTACCAATAAGGGTTAATTTTCAGGTTTTTTCTTAAAAAATAATCTCAATTATTTATATTGTCTGTCATGGATAAAGAACGACTGTTTGCTTTATTTAAATTGGAGAACATCTAAGCAATGCTGCTTAAGATAATGAATCAGTTTTTTTCTCTGCTTATACAAATTTTGAGATATCTTAAGAAATAGGGAAACTGAGACCCCACCCCTAATATTAATTCATATTTTCCCCTTTTATAGGATTAAAAAAAGAATGATTAATTAATGACTTACTTAGTATTAAAAATGCATTTTTTATATTTCAGCTAATTATGTGAAGTAGTATAAGTTTTATTTTGTGATTGATTGTAGTATTGCATCGTAAATATATCCCTCTTTTTATGCATATTTTTAATTATTATCAATAATTCCAAAATAATTTTAATCAACATATGCTCAACTACTCTATCAACGTGAATATTCTTTATTTCTAACAGCTGTGAATGCTACCTTCATATGAAAGTAATTTGCATTTTGCTAAGTTATTTTAGCAAGCATGGATTTTTTTTCTCTAAAACCATTTTCTTAAAAATTTCTATAGCAAGATTAGGTCTTTTTTAAGTAACACACTCTTTTTAAAGAATATGAAGATTTCAGTCTATAAACTGCTCTTCAAAATATCTTTTTAATTAAAAAATTCAGTTTATGTCACACTAAAACAATTTATAATGATTCTCATTTTCGAAAGATTTGTTTAGGCTTATTTTTTTAAATGTTAAAATAGTTTTTCAGAAATAAATCATCAAAAATATGTTTTATAAATGTCTGTCAGAATTCTTTTTTAACAAATATCTGAATTTGTAATGAACAAGGTTATCCCTTCTAATCTTATTTACATTCACTATTTTGATATTTTTCAAATGATTTTAATAATTTTTTTTTATAGAAAACTAAAATTTTTTAATTACCATACAGGTAAAAAAAAAGTTTATTTTTACATATGTTTTAACTAGCTGTTAACGTTTTAGTTTCATTTGAATTTCTTGTTCTTGTGCAATGTTTTGAAACGTACTGTCCCATTAAACTGCTACCATCTATTTTGAAAACTTGAAATAACACATTCTCTGTAAACAATGATAAAATAATTTTCGTTTTTCGTCGTGACCTACAGATGGTAAACACCCTATTAAAGCTCCATTGAATAATATTTCTATCTCTTTTCCACTCTTAGAAACAAACAGGAATATAATCTTTTCTCTCAATAGAAAACACTAACTTCGAGCCTAACTAAGCGTCATATGTCAAGTACAATGGGGCAAACATGTGTCTGAAAAGACATCCTTTTCATTAACGTTAAAAGAATATATGGAGCAAGATGGGAAAATGCGTTGTACCATGGCACTCCATTAACTGAGAAAGAAGTCAAGCGACTACAGTTATTCGCCTCGCTTGCAACAAAAGAAATTGCTAGCAAATTAACCTCGTATTTATGACGATGCAATTTAAGCAAATGATGCCACAAAAACGTTTGCAATTACAGAATTAGTTTGCAGTTTTACACGATGTGGAATAAATAGTCAACCGAAAAAAAAAGATCATTTGTTGAATAATTATAATCGCAAACGATACTTATAAGTGTTCTTAAATTGAAACTAAAACTATTAAGTTTCAAAAGATTTATGTTTCATATATATAACTGTAAAAGATAGTTCTCAATATATATTTTCCTGAAAAAAAAATTAAAATTCGAATACATTTTTGTAATTTTTTTTAAATATTGAAATTGATGAATGTATTGAAATTCAATTGTTGATAATAAGATTATCCTCTAATACCTACAATTTGTTGTTGAGAAAAATTAATCCGGATTTATTTGTTTAATACAATTAATTAAAAATCCATGGTATTTGTATTACTAAATACCGATAAATCCGGCGTATAACGCGCATTTTTAACACAAAAACTAAGATCGAAATTTACGGGCGCGCTTTATACGCCGGACATAAAAATGAGAGCTTGAAAAATGAAAAAAAAAATGAGCATAGAAAAAAAAATTAGGCTTTTACATACATCAAAATACTGTTTTTTGAAAGAAATGATATTTCGCATGAACTTAAAGGGTTGTATTTCTAGAAGTATCCAATTTTTTCAAAAGTCTGGGATGATGCCTCAAATAAATGGCTTCAAAACATACGAGAATCGCATGCATATATTTCAAGTTTCTTCGTAAAAATGGGGGAGCGCGTTATACGGTGAATGTATCTTAAAATTAAAAATTGCAGCTCGAAAGTAAGAGTGCACGTTATACGCCGGATTTTACAATACATAAAAATAGAGACTGCTTCTCTTCTGCAGAAGAGTGACTCAGTGCTACCGAATCACAAAATTTGGATTTACCCATTTACGTGCTAAAACTGCTTAATTTTTACCATAATTTTTATGTCTTAACTTTTTTGAAAATCGGCATTTTGATTTTCCGATAACAAAACACGGGAAATTTTTATACTGCTAATCTTTAAAACTGCAACATCAGAACGGAAAGCAAGAAACAAAACTTTCCTTTTTGTAAGCATACAGCGTTGTAGAAACAAAATATGATTAAATTTGTAGGCAATGTGAGAAATGCAGTTAGAAATTAGTACACACATCTGTCAGTTGTGTCCGAAACAACTCTAACCCGGTTAGGCATCGATTTGAACTGAGTCAGAGTGACAGATAGGGACAAGTTATTCCATGCTACTATGTCTATTCCACTCTTCAACAATCATAGCGTCTGGAAAGATGTGGAGACCTAGTCTCTCATCAGACCATGACCAGATGGTTTCAGTGAAAGACAGATCTGTAGAACGTGCTGGCAAACAGCAGTCGAACACTAGGTAGATCAGAAAACGACGGGAAACATGCGATTTTAAGTATATTGTTAAAAGATGACGTTTCTGAGGTCTCAAAGATAGGGAATTTCCCCCGGTCTTAAGGTCTGAGAAATGCGGCACTAACGCTGGCTGTTCGGATTACCAATAACACGAACAAGAGGTGTTCGTGTCGTGTGCCCAATGACTCAGTGGTGTAACGGAGAATAGTGGGCCCCCTCGAAGTCAGGTTTTGGGCTCCCAGCCCAAATACGTGCTTGGAGTCAGTCAGGCTTTGGGCCCCCCGCCGTGTGGGGGTGTATGTTACGCCACTGCAATTACTGCCCACACCATCACACAAGATGCACGACCTCTATGATGATATCGAACTCAAGCACGCAAGCAAGCTACTTGCGTTCTCCTTGATGGTTGCAGGCATGGAAACGTCCATCATGATGCTGGACGCAGAAGCGCAATCCCTAGGAAAAGACAACGTGGTACCATTCATGTATACAGTTTTATCGATTGACACACAACTCTCACCACGCGTTTCTATGCTGCAATCTCAAAGGAAGCTGCAGTAATGATCGCTGTTTCTCCGAACATCATCGCACTCTTCGTTTGTGGGCTATCACTTCCTGACTCAAAGAACATGATGTGGTTACACAATTCTGCAAGGCCAACTTGACAGCATGATTATCTTCTGAGGTGTTATATGGCAAGAGATACAGTATAACAGTAGTTCTTAAACTGTGGTCCACGCACCTCTGGGATCCAAGCCCCTATCTGGGGGGTACGCGAAGGTCTCTCATTTAATGTTAAGATTTCCCTCTTTTACAGACTCAGAAAGGCTTTGTGGAAAAATTGAAAGATATGCCATACTAGGCTAGACCACTAAATTAAAAAAAAAACTACTAGCACATGTATTTCTATCTAGAATAATAATTCAGTTTTAATTAGATTTTTAATTAGAAGTTTACTGTTTTCTTAAAGGGAAAAAGAAGTGTTATAGAAGTCTGTATAAGCAGCAGAGGCAGTTTTAGGATTATTGTGGAATGTTTAAATCACTCAACCAAGGGTTGGGTGTCAGGGGGAGGGGTGTTCAAAATATTGGGAGTCCGTGATGTCCAGATGATACTAAAAGGAGGGCCACGATGATCGAAAGCTTAAGAACCGCTGCTGTATGGGGATTATGTGATGATCCTTCTGAAATCATTGAGTCTATATTTATATAGTAGTCGTAGGATTCGAACCAATGGGAGTAGCAATATCGCGAACTATAAACGGCACTCTTTAGATAGACCACAATCTTGCCTTCCTAAACGAGGTATAACATGATCTTTTCCTAACCAACCAACATTCACATTTCTGCTTGAGAAACCCACTAAAAAACTTTCCTTTTTTACAGGGTTTGAGATGACGTCTCTGTAATTCTATTTCGTTCGATTGCGTTTATATGATAATTATTTGTATATTTAAGAATCTTCTTTCTTGCATGCGAATTTGACGTCTGTATCATCTCTCTTTCATGGTGTGGCAGTTCAATTGCCAGCAGGGAAATTATGAACATGATGTGTTATTTATTTCATGTTCTTTTAATTCAAATTTTAACTTAGAATGTTTTATTTGTTGTATCGTTGGCACTAAGTTTAAAAAATAGTAATTAGCAAATATGTATAGGTTATTTTAGGGAATTATTTATTAATTGCAAGTATTGATAAAATAAAACCACGAAAGCATTTCATTCTTGCTGATATTGGAGAAAAATTCTTTAAAAAAAAAGTTCTTTTTTCAAAATTTTGTTATTTTATTGTTTTCTAGGTTTTTAAGTTAAACTTCGCATATAAGAAGTATAAGTTTTTATACTAGGTTCATTTCTGCTTGAATTAAATTCGATCATTGATGATCATTGATGTAAACATAAAAGCTTGTATATGCTTTTATGTTTTATTAACCTTTTTGTTTCAATCTATTTTGAATTATAATTTGTATTAATGCAAGTTATTCAGGGTTAAATAACTGATTTTCATTATCATCATATCCGGCAAAACAGCCCCTCTTGGGCCAGTGCCTTCTTTGAAGTTTCTTCCGCAGTGACCTCTCATTCACCTTCGTTCCCCAAGTTTTCTCATTTATTATTCCACTGAGTCTGCCCATCTCAGCCTTGGTTTTCCACGCTTCTAAAAATCCCAGTGACTTTGAACTGCAGTATCTTTTTGACAACATTATCATCAGGCATTCGTATTACATGCGTTATCCAATTCATTCTATTTATTTTTATGTGTTTAATGATGTCAGGTTGTTTATAAATTCTATATAATTCAAAGTTGTATCTTCTTCTTCAGCTATTGCTTTCTTTTACACCACCAAATATACTTCAAAGTATTTTTTTCTCAAAGGATGCTATTTGATTTAATTAATTGATTTTAATTCAGCATAATTAAAAATAATCATGCAAAATCCACATATTAATATAACTTTTTTTATAGAAAGCAAATGGATAGTTGGAACTAATATCAAACCGAAATCTATTTATGACAAATTTAATCATTGGAAGTCCACTACCTTATAATAGTTACTAAAATATAAAAAAAAGTTATATAAATTATTACTACAATAATACTACTTAATGAAAAAAATCTTCAGAGTAAAATCTAACTATAGGCTGTTGCGCGGAAAAACATTTTCTTATTCCTTTAGAACAGAACTACCTTTATATTGAGGAAAATATATGAAGCAAAATCTTCACGATGCAAATCAGTTCGGATCAATGAAGTGGTCAGTTGCATAAACAAGATGATTTCCAAGGACAGGAACTCCAAAGTCTGACACGATGTGTCACTTAAATATTCATTAGATTGAAATGTCTTACTCTGGTCAGTGTCACTGGAGTGGTTCCACTTGGTTGACCAAGGGACCTCATTTTCAGCTCTGATTGCTTTAACTCTGATGAAGATGACCATCAGAACGATCTTTCACTGTCACCACCAATTGTAGGAGGAATTACCTTGATGCATACCCAGGTGGCACGAACTTTCGTGGGGAATGAAATATTTTTAAATTACTAATCGGCAATTTTGAAAAAGACTTTGAACCTTGTTTTTGACACGTGGTATAAATCTTAAGTAAAAATAAAAAAAACGTGAAAAATTTCTCATATAAATTTTTATCTTAAGGGTTGATGAAACATGTGAATACTGCCTCGAATTGCTGTGTTCCCTCACACGACAATCGAAGCAATTTATAGCAATAATAACTTTTGGTTTCCAGTTTTTTGACACAATTAAATAAATGAAAGAAGTCTTAGTGTGTTTTTAAAGTATTTATGATTACTTTCGTATATAGTCTGAACAACAAGTATTTATTTATTAATTTCCCCTATTATTTTAAAATCAAGGTAAATTTTACCTTTTAAGAACCATTAATTGTTATAATGATCCAACGGTATTTTTAAAATTAGGGAATATTCTCTGTGTGTGTATATACAATGAAATATATTTCCAAGTTCATAAAATACTTCGCCACATTTACAGTAAAAAATTCTTCAGTTAATTTTCCCTTTTCTGTTATCCAGCATTCGTTTTTCAGTGTAAAATATCACTGAAGAAGAAAACCAGAAACAAAAGTTAATAATGTAATTTATGCTTTTAATTCGATGACAGAAACTGAAATAAATAAAATTTTAATAATCATAGAAGGGAAACAATTTTAAGTTTGAATTCAGATGTTAAGGTTCTGTAAATTTTCCTGAAATGGTGGACATAGTTATTGTTTACAAAGAGAGCGTAAATGTTAATGTTCTTTGTAAAAGTACTGTATTTCTAAAAAACCGTAAATTATTTTTTTAAAAAAAAATTCTTTTTTACAGATAATGCTTATTTAACCGTTTTAAAATATCATAATACATGCAAATAAAAAAGATGTTGGCAATCCTCAACATCGAGGAAAGGATAATGATAAATTTGTCAAGGACAAGTGTAAGGATATTGTTACTAAGGATAAGAATATTGTTAGTAAGGATAAGGATATTGTTAGTAAGGATGATTAGATATGGATACATTTTTGTTAACTATAAGGTTAGATAGAGGGGTAAATTTTCGTTAAGTGTAAGGCTAAGAGCTAAAACAAGGATAAATTTTCATTAAAGATAATGATAAGTTTGTCAAGGATAAGGATAAATGATCGAGTTTTAGAAAGAATAAGGATAATGATAATTTTGCTTACAAAAATTAGTATATTATTTCTTTAAAAGATATATGTGTGGATGGTTTATTTCTGTTATAAATTCCTCTTAAGAATTGGTATATGTATTGTCCTAATAACAACACATTATTATTTGTTGCATTTGTCTTTTTTTCAGATACCACGAAAAGAAGCACGACTGGTGAGACCTTGACGAAGACAGATTTTAAACCCTTGTACATAGTGTAATCTCAATCGGTCCCACCTGAAACTGAAGAGACTTTTATCCTTGCAATCAGCTAGAACAGATTCAAAACCAAAAAAAAGTCTTTTCATCCTCGGGTTTTGTGACATGAGCTTTGTCTCTTAACTGTATCTGTATCCGCGCAGAGTGCGGAATTTGTTTATAGATATTGGAAGCCACAGGGTGTGTGACCAATTATTATTTTTCAATGTTATGCATATTTTTTTTGCAATGTAAGCATTTCCGCCATTTTTATTTGTGAATACTTACTCAGTGATTTGCTTTTATTTTGTTTGTATGTAATGCATGTTGTAAAGAAATGGTTATGTAAATATGTTCTACAGTGGGAGAGTTAAATGTTTTTATTTCGGTTAATTCAATCTAGAGGTTATATAAAATTATGCATTAACAGTGTATAAATGTTTTATATATATATAGATAACAACTGTTTAGATCCTGAAGGTAATTTTTTTAAATTTCCACGTGCCTTAAAAAGTGATTCAACATAAAAAGGAACTCCACAGGAAAATTTCCCTCAGAGCTGGATTTCATAAATATTTTTAATTATCTAGTTCTTTAAATAATAATATGGTAATTAGTATAAAGTCATAGAAGAAAAGACAAATCATCATCTATAAATACAAATTTTAACTGAAACTGCATACATTTTAAACAATTAGAAAAAAATTCAAATACAGAATAAATATTCTATGAAATTTAAAGATTTCACAGATTCTTCTTTGTTTTTTAATACCAATCAATTATGAATTCAAAAATTATTATTTTAAAATATCATTAACGATTATTAAAAACATAATAGTTATTCGTTAAGTAGAGAAAAAAACTCACAGTACGGTTGTGAAAAGATATTGCTCTTGGTATTAAGCATACAATATCGAGTTGGTAGATTTCACAATATCGACAACTTAATTAACTATCATCATTGGCAATATCAACTAGTCAAAGAAATGCTGGTTTCATTTGATGTTCAATTTTATTAATTTTTATGCAAAGTTGTGTACAAAGATTACATCCAAAATTAATCAAGTTTATTTTTCCTTTGGAAGCAGTTTTAATAGAATTACAGCGAAAGCAATATATTAACAGGGTCTCTCTCTATTTATTCTTCATTATGCAGTAATTGAATATTTCGATTCACATATATTAAAAAAATGAAACATTTTCAATATCGAAACCAACGATTGACTTTGAATACAACCGTTTCAATTTAGTGTAAAAATAAAAATGTATCATTTAAAAAAAATTGGGTGTTATGATGTTTTTTTGAAGCAACGAAGTATCGATTGTCGAAATTAGAATCATGCTCTCCCACCATTTCAGAATGCATGGATTATTATTTTTATAGGTGCTTGTTTCATGTTAAACAGATTGTATTATATCGTTCGATGTGTACAAATGTAAATTAAATTTTAATGTTTTTGTTTATCTCGTTTGTGTTTTTCCTATCTATGGGATTTAAACTTTAATAATGGAATTTGGAATGGGCTTAGGGAACATTTACGGAACTTATGTCAAAATTGTTAATAGATTTGTTGATCTTGATTAACTAAACGTATAAATTTAAACAAATATAAGTATTATATGTAGAATTAGAATTATAAAAAGAAGAATAAGAATTTATAAAAAGAATCTTCTGCATACATGATATTCATTCCAAAAAAAAATACTGCTGAAGCTTTGATATAATTAAAATATTTTATTCTTCTACTGTTTTCTTTAAGTCAATTTATCAAATATTTCTCGCATTTCAATATATGGAAAGGTAATAACAAAGTTGAAAATCACACACATATTTTGTGCTCCTTGTATGAAATTATTATATTGTATTGTGGAATCTTTTTTGTTCAATTTTTATGCCAGTGGTGTATGATATCTTTTGTAAATATTTTTCCTTATAAATAAACATTTTTTAATAAACAAGCATCATATTTTTTGCCTAAACACATTTTATGGGCTAAATTCATGAAAGTCACATAAGTACAATCACTCCAATTAATTCAAAACTGACATTAGACTTGCAAAATTTAAATAAAATTTAAGATTTGATAATTGTGGATAGAGACTCAAATATTAAAATTCTTCAAAAAGTTTTTTAAAATTAAAAATTTTTTTTTAGTTATACGAGTACTTTTAAATCAAGGGCATTTTATTTACCTATGTGCATTATTATTGTTGATAAATATGCATATTTTGAAAGCAAATTTCTGCAAAAGGCAAAAATGGGCAACAGAATAGGCTGATTGGCTGGAAACACGTGTTTGTAGTTATCATGTGACTATGATATCACATGAATTTAGTGCATTAAAATGAACTGTGTGGGATTCACCAAAAACATTTTTACACAGTAAACTGCCAATCACTAAAAGCAATGAATTACATTGTTACAGAATTGTTTTCCTCACTTTTTTTACGTTAAATAGGATGTTACGAATGTAAATAATTATAAGAAATCTCAATGAAAAATTTTGCAATGAAGTTTAAGTTTCATAAACTATTAAATTATAGTTTTTGAAATAATATGAGCAGTATTCTCTTTGAAAATTAAAAAAAAAAAAATACTCAGATAAATTATGTTTTTGCACGATAATGTTAAAGTCGATTGTATCGGGATGATTTACTCTAACGTTTTACTCGAATCAGAGAACATGTATTTATTTTGATGATTATGGATGAATGTGAACAAGTTAAAGGTATATTTACACATGAGTACACATTTCCTTGAGTTGAAGAATCCGTTGATAAGAAAACACTGTTCACGGAATTTTAGAAATATCTGGTAGCCTACTCACGATTATTTATAAGCATCTTCTTTCTAGACATCTTTTATGCCCTATGCTCCCGAACTTTTTGATGCCTCGGAACGGTCAACATTTGGTAATTTTACCACGCCCCACTGAGGGTGGGTGGGATGATACGAAACACGAAAGAAATACATCACAGTAAATAAAATGGAAATAATTAAATGTTACTTGGGCGATCCGGTACCCATTTGATCCAGGGTCCGGTGTGGTTTTGGACCACTATTTCATGTTAGCGAGCTTCCGATCTAATTCTCGTTTTTCGCCACCACTCTCGTTACGGTCCGGAGGAACGAAGGTGCTGCTATCTGGTGGAGGAGAGAGGAATCAATTCCTACATTAAATACGAGTAAAAAAGAATGGATTGAAAATGTTAAATAAAATTACATGCATTGGGTTTATATATACATTACGAAATATTAATACATTAAATAAATTTTAAATTAATATAATCAAAGTAAATCCATACACTTGGAACAGAATGTAGCAATAAAATTGGGTTTGCATTTAAAAATTTTTTAATGTTTGTGAGTGTAGAATAGCTATTAATACCACAAAATATTTTAAAAGTCGTGGTTCCTTCTGCATGCATATGTTAAAATTTTCATTTATACTGGTTTATTTTAGTTCAGTCTGGCGTGTAGTTCTGTTATTCTCTACGATGGATTGGTCTGAGATGGAACCATAGAATTCGAATTTCATAGCTACAGAATCGCTGTTTTCAGCCACTGGGTATTTAAATTGGAAATATTTTGGGAGTCCTCCCCCCCCCGTTAAAAAGGAAAAGAAACATTTAGCAAGTACTTATAATGGATAATAAAAAATAAAAAATACTAAAAATGAAAATCTTTTTTAAATTATACCGGGTGTTTCTAAAAGAATATCGGAGTTTTAACGCTTTATAGTATTTATTACGTTTAACTTACAGGTACATTTCATACATCAAATGAAAGAGTAACTGAAACAGTTTTACCTACAAGTTTACAAATGTTCAATGGGAGCCCCATTCGTCACACGGCACACATCAAGTCGATATGCGAGTTCATCCCAAACTTCTTCAGTGTGTTTGTGGAAATACTTGCAACATCTGCTTCCATCTTGTGTTTTAAGTCTGAAATGTTAGCTTGTAGCGGAGGAACGTACACACAATCCGTTATGAACCCCCACAGATTAAAGTCACATGGCGTCAGATCGGGTGAACGTGGAGGCCATGCGATACTAGCTTTATCGGAAGGCTCTTTGCGGCCAATCTATTGGTTGAGTACAGTGATATTTAACCAATAGCGTACTGAGAGATGCCAGTGAGGTGGTGCACCATCTTGCTGCCAAATGAAGTTATTTGGTTCACTTTCTTCCAATTGAGGAAATAGCCATAGTTATTGAACTTCAAGATTGACAGAACCAGTTACAGATGGTTACCATTTACAGCTTTGGTCGTCCCGTACATTTCCCTTTACAAAGTCAGCCAGTTGTTTCTAACTGATGATGCCACCTAAGAATGTTATTATCATTTGGAGGGTGACAACCGAACTTAATACGGAACGCTCGTTACACAGTAATAGCAGATTCTGTCTTTGCAAATTGAAGAACACAAAACGCTTTTTGTTTACCAGTCGCCATTTTTCTGCTAGCGCGTTGATCGACAATTAAGGGGAAAAATTAGCATACGTTTCGAACACACGCACACACATGCCAGCAAACAAAATTGTTTCAGTTGCTCTTTCATTTGATGTATGAGTCATACTAATATGTTATCTATAATGAATACTATAAAGAGTTAAAACTCCGATATTCTTTTAGAAACACCCGGTATTATTAATTATTTTTAAAACCAATGCGTTGAATGAAACTTGATAAATTCGTGTTTAAAATATTTTTTCTTAAATATGACATTGTACATCATGAAAGTTTTCATAATATTATACATATTCATAAGGGGAAGAAATATTTTAATTAATTACTATATAAATTCTCATAACTAGATTTTTTTTGCCTGCGCAAAAATTATTTTGGTCGTAGTAGACGAGTGGTCGTGGTCGAGAATTCACGACCAAGTCCTGTTGCAACTGAAGACCCACCATGTGGTGGAGCTAATACACGCAAAATTAATCGTGGCTAAAAATACTCAAATTGACATGGTGTGGAAATTTGGACAGGGGGGTGTCAACTCAGGCGTCCTTCTCATCACTATACTGAGACTCAAAATTTCGTGGTTCTTAGCCAATAGCTCTCACGTTGCTATAGAATGTGACGTTGATAAAAATAAAATCAGGAAAAAACTATTCGAATTTTTATGGAATTTTTCATGAGTGCATCAGTGGAACACGACCTGAACAGCCTTTTAAGCTTGATCTAGAAAAGTTTGCATAATTTCCTTTACAACAGTGATTCTCAAAGTGCAGGTCGCACCCCCTAAGGGGGGGTGCGAGGAAGGCGTGAGCATATTGAAAAATGTGTGTGTGTGTAGGAAATTATTATTAAAAAGATTATTTTAAAAAAATTATTAATTTACTGGAATTAAGTAAAACATTTTTCACACACAATAAAAAATAAAATATACATTGCATGTTTATTGCAATCTGTTCCAATTTAAAAATTAGAATGGAAAAGTAACATAATATTTATCCTATTGAGTAAAATACCTATTACTCAAAGTAACATGTACAAAATTTAATACTTATCTTGATAATTTGTACGGTTTATAATTAAAGTCGGATTGTAACTGTAGCATCAAAGCAAATTATTATTCCATTCAACACATTGTTATCGTATGGGGCGGGGGATTTTTTTTTAAGTCAAATCCTACTTAGATCAACAAAGAAAAATTTTTATTTTAGCTACTTTTTATTAAATAGTTACAATATAAATATGTATATAAATGGGACAGAATTACAACATTAAGTGGTAATTCATTTTTATTCATTATCATTAAAGTATCGTATTGTCATCCAAAACAATCGTGTCTATAAAATTTCAGTTCAACTGAATGCTTTAAAACGCCAGAAAAAAAATCTTTTCAAGTTTTGACACAAGTCGCCAAAAGGATCGCTAAGTCGTCAAAAATGATGCCAACGTGACTGTATTTGTAATTCTTTGAAAAATTAGTTTTAATCGATTAATTTTTATTAATTATAATTAGATTACTATATTGTCATCCCAAATAATCGTGTATATAAAATTTCAGCTCAATCGAGTGCTTTAAAATGTATTTTATTAACGATTGAAAATTCCACGAAGATAAATAAATAAATAGTGTGAGCTTATAGTGTATGAATTGAAAATTTGGGTTGCAAATACTGAAAGTTTGAGAAGCACTGGTCTAGAGCAAAAAATTCAGAACTGTCTACACTATAAGGATAAATCTGTGGTTCTCACCCTTCTTTACGCATAAAGATCTACTCCAAAAATATTTCTTACATAAATTCAGTTGATATTTCTCCAATTAATTATTTTCGGAAATAAAATTATCTAATACTGAATATTAGATAATTTTATTAAGAAATCTGCTGGAAGCCAGAGGGAGATTTCCTCTAGAAGTTTATTTTCATGTGCGAGTTATTTTTTTCAAATAAGCATTTTTATTATGAGGTTCACCGCATAATAAAGAGTTTTTACTGTGAGACATTTTTATTATGAAGTTTACAGACACAGGGAAGCTTCTTCATTTTGAAGGTCAAATTAAACAGTTTGTAACCTAAAGTAATAAATTTATTGAAGATTGCTCTCAAGAAACTGTAATTAGGTATAAGTACATTGAAAACAATCTAACAACTATGCATGCTAATGTCAAAATTCTTTGATTTTAACTCTAGTCATACTCATGAAAGTATCATTAAGATAGAAGGAAATTCAAAGTATATTCTAATCAATTGATATCTGTGTATCACAACGCAAAAATGATATTATAGTGAGTTTTGTATATCTAGAAACTAATAAATTCTGAAACTTTGGTGTATGCAGGTATGTGTGTTATTCCTTGTGGATAATTAAATGTTTTCGAAAGACTCCCATAACCCCAGAGCAAACACAAACATCTCACTCTCACATATTTTCTATGTTATAAAAACTGCAGTTTGAAACTATGAAAAAAACCCATGATGAGACAACTTCCATAACAACGATATACGGAACATATACCTCGTCGAACCACCGAAACAGAAATCTATTTAATGTAGACATACTAATTAAAGATCTCAGTGTCCGACAGATGGTGCACAAAACATTTGACTCTTATTTAATTTTTTCTGACGATAGACGAACGAAAAAAAAAATTCAAAAGTTTTCGACATATTACTAATAAAACGTTTGGCTTGGATGCTCTCGGCAAAACTAAATCCTAGTACAGGTTCGCATCGTCAGAGCTCAGGTTCCTTCCTCTAGGAAGGAAACTGGGCGTCAAAAGTATGCGGCGATTGGTATCCGCCTATAAGGTGCCGCATTAAAAATAGATACCAGCTTCCGGGGAATGTACTAGGTTTGAAATGGCTAATCACCAATCCGCAGCCCATTAGAAATAAAAAAGAACTAATAAAACCTCTTTCTGCTACAAAAATATTGCTGCTTCTTAATTCAATTCTTACTATTAGCTCACATTTTCTCTATATTTACTTGGTGGAATTTTCAATCGTTATAATAAAATACATTTTAAAGCATTCAATTGAGCTGAAAATTTTTATATACATGATTATTTTGGATAATACAGTAATTTAATTATAATTAATAAAAATTAATGATTAAAACCAATTATTCAAAGAATTACAAATTCAGCCTAGTTCGCATCATTTTTGGCGACTTGTATTAAACTTGAAGAGTTTTTTTTTTTCTCACGTTTTTTAAAGCATTCAGTTGAACTGAAATTTTATAGACACGATTGTTTTGGATAACAATACGATACTTTAATGATAATGAATAAAAATCAATTATACCACTTAATGTTGTGATTCTGTCCTATGTATATACATATGTATATTAATTGTAACTATTTAATAAAAAGTAGCTAAAATAAAATTTTTCTTTGTTGATCTAAGTAGGAATTGACTTAAATTTTTTTTTTTATATATTACTTGTGTTTATCATGGGTTTGATGACATAATTAACAGGTCTGAGAAAATTACCCGAGATCCATTACTTAAGGAGAATGGGCAGAATTTACTCTTTTTCTACGAGTACATTCTTGTGTGTGTGTAGAAAACACTAAAAATTAAATGAGATTTTTTTTCAATAAAATTTAGATATTGATTAATTTTTACATTAACTGACCATGAGAAATACGTGGTCCATTTGTTAATCAATTATCGTTTAATCGGATGCACGAGTTTTTGGTTGCTCAGAAACAAATCTATACTTGAAATTTATGTCAAGTGTTGATATGAGAAAAACGGAAGGTTAAATCCATGGAATAAACGATAAACTTTGAAAGTCCAAAAGAAATTATTGGCACTGAAGTAAGATGTCATAAATGCCTTTTTTGAAGCAGAATGTACTACAAACTAATAATCCCCGCTCCCATGTCTTAAACATCCAGTATGATTGCATTGGGAACCACTGGACCTTGTAAGTCAGCCATACTCAACCGGCGCGGCCCATTGGACCTTTTTAAGAGGCAAAGTCGTGGACCATCTGAGAAATTTATTTATGAAAATTTGGTGGGGAATTCTTTGTTAAAAAATTAAAAATCAATTTTGATTTTGCTGTCGATGTCGTATGGGTGCGAGAATTGATATATATATATATTCATTCTGATTAGTGATAATAGACAATAGTGGAGTATAACGACCATTTTATGAGTGGAACAAATTTTTAATCATCTTTCATATCTTGCAAGTGAAAAATATTCGAAGAAAATAGATTGCTTCAAGACGATTGGGAAGTTGTCTTTTTTTGTAGTGAAAAACGAGCATGGTTCAGTAATTATTTGATTTTTCACGAAAGTGTATTTAAAACAATACCAAAACAAACAGGAATCATTAAATGAAACTTTTCCTCGAACATCTCTTTCAAAAGGTGATAAATAGGCTTTTCTGAATAATCTTTACAACAGCAAAAAAGTGTTTTGTCAGTGGTAATGTCACAGCGGTAACAAAGGCACCCTATGAAATTTGTTATGTAATTGGTAATCGTATGAAACCGTTTAATGATGCAGAAATTCTAAAAAAGAGTGATTCTTAAATGCTTCCAATTTAGAAAAATTTAGTGACAAAAAAAAGAGAGCAAAATAAGAGTTTTAATATTTTGATCAAAATTTCTACATTTTGGTCTTAAAGAATTTCTCCCCTCCCCCCTCCATTAATTCTCATGTTGCAACCCGCATGAAATAGCCATCATAAGTATGCGTATGTATGCGCCCCGGCATAAAAAAAAGTTGAGTATCCCTGTTCTAAGTGCTCTGGACACATTTCTTGAGAATGAACGAATGATTGTTTATTAGCATTGCACTTTGAAACTACACGGTGATGGATTTCGTCATTTTGAATTGCGATCAAGTAACGAGGACAACACTTGAGATGACACTACACTCTCCTAACTTCCGCACCAAAGTGAGAACTTTGAGACTTGACGAATTTAATGTGCACCAGTCCCCCACCAGACATGTTTTTAACGACACCAGGGCTCGAATCCATGACTCGATGATGCTGGCCACGAGTTCACGATCATGACTATTCGGTTACAGCAACCACACCGGATTCCTTGGCTGAAAAAAAAGCTTTGATTATAATATTTGAAAAATGCCAACTGGGTGGTGTATTTGATTTACTGCTAGTCTTGTACGCCCAAGTTTGCGGGTTCAAACCCGGTAAAAGTTGGCGGATTTTCGTGATGCAGAAAATTGACATCGTTTCTATCATAAGAAGAAAAGGCATGTTATAAAGATCCATAGAGTGCCTGTTTGGCTCGGGTGCTCTCGGCAAAATTAGATTCCTTGTACGATTTCGTAATGCCACAGCTCAGGTGCTTACATATGGTGAGAAAACTTGGCGTCAAATTTACTTGCGGTGATTTGTATCCACCTATTTGGGGCCGCACTAAAAAGATATACCAGCTCCCGCGAAATGTACTAGACTTGCATTGGTTAAATACCTATCTGCAACCTCATTAAAAAATTGTTTGAAAAAATGACGATAAAAGGTTGTAAAAATAATAATAAAAAAAAAAACTAAAAGTTTTTTTTTTTTTTTGCCATGCGATGTATTTGGAAATGCTGCAGGTAAGGGATAAAGGATGATATTTAAGTTATTCAATAACATCTTGCAACAGCGCAAGATATCATTTCCAGATAACAATACAACTATAGTTATTCAACAAGAAAAAAAAAATACCTCTGATATTAGTACCGATAACGGGCTTGTGAAAAACGATGAAATATTACATAATAATCGATGTCAGTAAGTACAAATTTGATTGTTGGGATTTTCCCGCTGTGATCCTCGACCCAAAAATTCACCAATTAAAAAAAACTTGTTTATTACGATTAGGAATGTATTAATAATGCTATGGGGAATTATTAGCAGCTTAGAAAGTATTTATTTTTGCAGATTTGGAAAAGCACAATATAAAAGTGGCTTTAACCTGGTAACAACTAGTTACGAATTTTGTCTTTGATTTTAGAAAGAAATGAAATAAAATTATTACTCGCAAATAACAGCTTAACTGAAAAAAAAAAAGCTTAAACAAAATCTAAAATTATGTTATTTCTGAATACCACGTGATTTATGACCTCATGTGAGTGACTGCCTTGACCATCAGCTTTACAGAATATTGACTGATGATTGAATACCTTTGGTAATAAAGTGTCTTGAAGAACTTCAACGGGCTTCAAATCATACAGCTTGAGATCAGAAGACGAAAATTTGGTGGCCCTGATGAGTACTGGCATGACTAGCATAAAAACACAACACGTTTTACAGTATTCAAAAAGGCTTTAAATCTGTGACGTTTGGGGCAGGTTTGGCGGTACTTATGTATTAACATCACCACAGCCAAATTTTCACCACACGAATCGTGCTATTTCCTACCAACGTTTGACTGATTTTTTTTTCCATATAAAACACAAGGATCTCAGAATCTTCCTTTTTTTTTAAAGTTGTTCCGTTTTACTGTTACGATATAGCTCGATTAGCGTTATGCCAATTTGGCTGCGGTGACGTTAATACGTAAGTACCCTCTTATTATTTAATTTAAGGTATCCGACTACGTTCGGAACCGTGATTTTGCGAAAGCGTGTAAATGGATAATATTTACGATATTTAGTGTCGCTTAGATTAAAATACATGTATACAATTGTTTTAAGGGCATTATGACAAAAAAAATTATTTAAATACAATATTTTGGCAAAAAAAAATTAATTTAGAATAACCCCTTTTCCAAATCTTCTCCTTTTGTAAAAAATGCTTCTATTGTGTATTAATGTTTTGCCTGTATTCATCTCAGACCTCTGCACAGAGGCTCAACTAGAATTTTTGAAAGACATAACTTGGAAGTCGATTTATCCATGTTTTACGAAAACAGAAGGAAGGAATTTTAAGAAAATACGCCGATAATTATTTCAAATGGTTGTAACTCTGGAAATAATTTGAATTTTTCAAAAATTATAGTTGAGCCTCTGCACAGAGGTCTGAGCTATAGACAGGCAAAATATTAATACAATAGAAGCATTTTTTACAAAAAGAGAACATTAGGAAAAAAAGGTTATTCTAAGTTAATTTTTTTGCCAAAATATTGTATTTAAATAATTTTTTTTTGTCATATAATGTCCTTAAAACAATTTTATACATGTATTCTAATCTAAGTGACACTAAATATTATGAAAATTATACATTTATGCGCTTTTTTAAAATCATGGTTCCGAACGTAGCTGGATATCTTAATATATTTCATTGTGTTTATTATGTTTTTGCTTATTTTTTTAAATTGATTTTCTTAAATCTAATTTAGCTTGCAGCCATTAGTTGGCGAAAAAGTGAACAATTATTCTATTTGACTTCAATCCAACATGCCGGTAATAATTTGCCAAGTTGATTATAAATAAGAATAAGAACGATGATGCAAAAATTCCCAGGGCACTTACGTATTATCGTAACAATCGCCAACTTTATAAATAACTCGCCAAGTTTACAACCCCGATTTCCTTTGTGTTATAAGCGCTGAATTGACATCCAGGTGTTTCGCTTCATATAATGTCGCCAATAGGCTGTAATAATACATAAGTACCTTCCCAGTAATAAGTAAAGCGTACTGAGCCTCGGCGACCAAAATATTTGTTAAAATTCTAGTTCAACTCCCACCTTTGGAGATGAAGTATAAAAAAATGGCGGCATATTGTGTTAACAAATCGTTTTCCTGTATTGAATTTATATCTAGAATGGCAACAAGAAATTCGTCAAATTGATGTTAAATAATATTGTGAACTGAAATAGGATTTAACCAATTTTGGGAAGCTAATATGATAACGGTACGCTGCTCTTTTTTTGAATGATTTTGAAATCGAGTCATATATGTCATTGGCAGCCAAACTAATGTTATTGTATTGTGATGTATCACACTAGCTTGAAAATTTTTTATAGTTATTTGGCTGAATAATCTGTAGCACACCGATATCTAAAATTATAAAATTTGGTAAAATCCTAGCTGGGCACACTGCTGTTTTTTTTTTTTTTTTTCGTCAAATGGCGTCCAAAAAAAGTGTTTCAAAAATGATGTCATGGACGAAAACGCAGAAAATCGTGGGGTTGACGGTGTTATTCGCCAAAATTTTTGGTGCCAAAAATTTTGTCTCCAAGCAGTGTGCCCAGCTAGGATCCAACCTAAAATTTAATTATTCTCATAAAATACTACTTCAGTCTACTCCTTTTTCGACGGAAAAAAAATGGAGCCACCAAATCTTTTTTGTATTGGACAATAGGACAATAGCTCGCCATGTTGGCTATTTATAAAGTTTAGAACAGTGATGCAACCATTTCTAGTAAAATATACAGCTTACAGAGTATGTGTGACCAAAATATTTGGTAAAATCCCTGTTTACCCCTTTGGCGATGAAGGATAAAAAACGGCACCCAATTGTCCCGAAAAATCGTTTTCGTCAGTATTTCGTGTGATTTATATCCAGTATGGAAAAAAGAATTCGTAAAGTTGGCGGTAAATTATGTTGGGTACTTACGTATGATCGCAACCTATTGGCGACATTACATGAAACGAAGCACTTGGTTGCCAATTCAGAGCGTACGACACATAGGAAATCGGGATTGCTAACTAGGAGAGTTATAAATAGAGTTGGCGATTGTTGCGATGATAGATAAGTACCTAATGTTGTGAACTGAAATAGGATTAAACGAAATATTTTTTTGAATAAGAACCAGAATTAAAAATCTATAGCTAAAATTTATTGAATTTTTTAATCTCCTACAAGTAGCATTTTATAATTATTATATTTTTTACATCTTCCTGCTTCGTTTTCGTTTCTTGGCTTTCGGTTGTATCGTTTCAGGCTTATAACTTTTAAATTTGTCAAGATCTTTGCACAATGCCTCGTCAATATTTAAGTACTTATCAAAGCTCCGTGTGATGTAGGTGTTTGGAATGGCTCCATATCCACCTTTCATCACCACCATCACATGGGGCATATTCGGTGGTTGTTGTCTGTTTGCATTAGCAAAGATATCTAGATCTGACTGGGTATTTCTGATGACATTGAAACATCCTTGGGATCTTGTGACCATTCTGGTTGTGCTTACTCCTATATCATAGATGTCGTGATCCTTCCATTCCTTGACTGATTGAAGGTTATCGAATGTCCATACCATATTTAGTTTGTTGTTTGATATAAAAAGGATGTTAATAACAGCCTAAATTACAATTTTAGCTGTAAAATGATTCTTTTGGTCTAAAAATCTTTGTAAAGTATTGAATCTGTGACTATTGTAAAAGATGAAATTTGAAGTCTAAAGCTTGTCCCTCGAAATTGATTACTTTTTTTATTTGGTTATCGAGCTCTCGCTTGAAGTTAAACACGTGCAGTTGAGTTATATTTTTATTTTGAAAATCAAGAACGTGAGATATAAAATTGTTTGGGAGATAAAAGAAAAATATTTATATTCATCTGTTAGGATTGTGATTGTTCACTTTTTTTCGCCAACTAAGGGCGCTGCATGAGCTGAGTCAGATTTAAGCAAGTCAGTTTAATAAATAAGTTGAAATATATAATTAATAGAGCCATATATAATAACGGAATAAAAGTGCAGAACATATATGTTGAATAATAATTATTATTAGTTATATTTAGACATTTATAATTTACGATTTTGTGTGTTATGTTAATTAACTGTATTTATATTTTTTTTGATTATTTTTTGTAATTGTAAATATTACTTAATTGTTAACTTTTAAAAGTTATTTATAGGTACTTACCTAAAATGTGGCATATAACGCGCACTTTTAGCACAAAAAAATTGGAATGAAATTTACTAGTGCGCGTTATACGCGCCGAGTAGAAAAAGAATAGCTTAAAAAATTAAAAAAAGATGTGTATAGAAAAAAAATACTTTAACACACCGTAAAATCCGACGTATAGCACTCACCGGCGTATAACGCGCACACATACTTTCAAGCTGTATTTTGATTTCTAGGTATATTCGTCGTATAACGCGCATCCCCCTTTTTTTACAAAGAAACAAGAAGTGTGTGTGTGCAATGCTGGTATGTTTTTAAGCTATTTATTCGAGGTATTTTCCCAGGATTTTGAAAAATAGTATACTTTTAAAAAATCAGAGTCTTTTAATTCCATTAAGCATGTCATATCCTTCAAATAAACAGTATTCCGATCCTTATAGAAGCCTAATTTTTCTTACTCTCATCTCTTTTTTTTTTATTTTCGAAATAACCATTTTTTTATACCCGGCTTATAAAGCGCAGCCATAAATTTCGATCTTATTTTTTATGTTAAAAGTGCGAGTTATACGCCGGATTTTACGGAAAATCAAAATACTGTTTCTTTAAGGTATCCGAACACGTTGAAATGGCCAAATTCTGTAAAAAAAAACATATTTTTGTTTTTTATTTTATTGAATAGTACTATCTTTTAGATTTCCAAAACATCCTTTGTTTTGTTTCTATGTTACCTAGAGGTCAAGTTATAATCAATTTTATAAAATTAAGAAAGCCAGAAGTGAGCCTGTCATGTACCGGAACTAGGCCTTTAAATGGCTTAAAACCTGTCAAAAATTAGTTTTAGGAGCAGTTTTTTGGAAATACAGTTTAAAATTCTTTTAAAGAAATAATACAAATAGTTTCTGGTCTTAAAATTTAGTGGCAACACTACATTTCTTTCAATAGTTTGGCAATAAGAGATTGTGTTTACAAAATTTTCAATTGCTTTTCACTAGATTTATTTTGCTAACGTTGGCATTCTTTTTTGCGAAATTTTAATTTTATTATTTAAATTTTGTACTAAGTTATGGGTAATCGCAAGAATAGAAATTCTGCTAGTAAATATAAGTTTAAAGGCAATAGATACACTAATAAGAACAACACAAATGAGATCGATAAAAATATCAAATCTGCACCTACTGCAAGTGAAACAAAATTTCAAAATGATTCAAAAATATCAAGTACTGTTGAAAATGAAGATAAGAACGTAATTTTTAATTTAAAAATTTTAAGTAATGTGATTTTCTTATTATGCTGCCCTGAATGTTTCGAAAATAAGATACAACTTTTTCAAGAATCTGTGTTTGGCTTAGCATCTAATATGATACTAAAATGTAAAAACTGTAAATTTTTCAGCTCCTTTTGTACATCCATGAAAGCCAACAAAATGCACAATATTAATCTTTCCTTTGTTTTTGGCTTAAGAATCATTGGAAAGGGACACTCTGCTGCAAGGAAGCTGTGTTCAACTATCAATGTGAACTTTCCTCCTAAGACAGCTTTTAGGTGTCTTGAGAAAAATTAGAGCATGTTTCTAATAAAGTTGCATGCAAAATTATGAATGAGGCTGCAGCTGAGGTTCACAAAAAGAATAATTTTGATGAAGTTATTCAATATGGTGTGTCAGTCGATGGAACTTGGCAACGTAGAGGACACTTGTCTTTACATGGATGTGTTAGTGTCATTTCTATAGATAATGGTAAGGTTTTAGACATTAAAGTCTTGTCGAAAATGTGCAAATTAAGTTCGAAGAAAACTGAAGATAGTATTTCGCATGAGTGTGAAAAACATGTTGGGTCATCTGGTGCGAGGGAACCTGCCGGAATGTATAGAATATTCGAAAGATCTGCTCAGATGAGAAAATTGCAATATGTGCAATTTTATGTGGAGATGGGGATTCAAAAAACTTTGACGCGGTTAAAAATGTTTATGGTGAAAACAGAGTTAAAAAATTTGAATGCATTGGCCATATTCAAAAGCGTGTTGGCTCAAGGCTTCAAAAGTTGAAGCTCAAGCAAAAAGGTCTAGGAGGTCGTGGGAAATTAACTGATAGTTTCATCAATAAACTGCAAAACTATTATGGTATTGCTATCAGATCTAATGTCAATAACATAGAAAAAATGCAAAGTGCAGTAATTGCAGCATTTTTTCATTGCTGTTCCAACAAACACCAACCGATGCATGGCCAATGTCCAGTTGGACCCGACAGCTGGTGCAAATTTCAACGAGCTTCATTTCACAGAAAGATGCATATTGATACTGGCAAGGGACTTCCACATGAAATAATTAAAATTATTAAGCCTCATTATATGAAGCTATGTGACAAGCATTTACTGAATAAATGCTTACATGGGAAAACACAGAATGCAAATGAAAGTTTTAATGGCATTCTGTGGAAATTTATCCCGAAAGATATTTTTGTGGAGTTACAAACTCTGAGATTAGGACTCACATGACTGTCATACAACTTAACAAAGGTTTTCGAGGATTGTTAGATGTGTTGAACTAAGCTAAAGTACAAGTTGGTGCCAATACTGAAAGAGGTTTTGCCAAACTCAATGAAAAGCATGTTAGTGAATCAAAGCGTCATTCATTATCTGTAGTAAAAACTTCCAGAAAAAAAAAAGTCACGAAAAAAAAAGAAAATTAGCCAAAGATGAGATACAAGAGAGCATAACTTAACAAATGTGGGGAATTTTAGCTTTTTATATGTATAATTTACATTAAAACAACAAGAGTTTAAACTTTAAATCCTTTTTTCTCTAAATTGTTTTTTATGCATAATGTATTCACGGTGAGTCAGATAACTCAAAATATTATGAATATATTTCTATAAAACTTTTTGAACCTGATACTTATATTGTTTTCTAGAGAATGTACTAAAATATTTCTTATTGTATGAATAATTTTTGATTTATGGCCAGTTATTTAAATAACAGTCTCATAAAAATGACACACTTCCTATAATATTTACTCGATCAGCTCTAAAATTTTTAAATTTTAATAAAACATTAAAATTTTAGTCCATACTCTAGATAAATACATCTAATTTGTTTTAGTAATACTTTTACTAATATAAGTTAATTACTTTTTTCTCTAATTGCTTTGAAGTTTTTCAAAAATATTGCTAAAATTTTACTTATAATTGTGATTTTTGTGAAATTCAGATATTTTAAAAAATATATTGTTAGTTAAATGTTAGTATATTTATTGGTATTCATCTCTAAAAAAGCATTTATAATGTTTTAATAGGCTACTTTTAAAAACAGTTCTCCGAACGTGTTCGGATACCTTAAAAGATATGATATTTCTCATGAGAATTTGACGTTTTTTTTAATTTCTAATAGCAGATTCTGAACAGTCACAGCAAAGCTGAAACAGAGTTAATTAATCTAGCACGTTTTTAGCCTCCCAGTAACATTCGGCGAGAAACGTCTTCTTGTGCAGAGCAAGACCGTGTACAAGATGCGCGGAGTCCATGACCTCTCCAGAGCTGCACAGAGTGCATATCGGGGAAGGAACAACTTTCATTTTATACAAATGGTTTCGCAGGCAGTCATATCCTGTGGCTAGGCGGAATTCAGCGACCGCTCTACGCCTTGGGCCACTGCGCAAATTCAGGATAGCATTCCACCAAGACTTGTGAGAGACACGGTTGTAGAGGTCTTCCTTAGCACGGGCTTTTATTAATCTTTTAATCAGATTTTTGATCGAATGAAAGGACAAAGGACGAGAAACTTTCTGCATGACCAGAACACCCTTTTTATAGCCAGGAAGTCAGCTTTCCCGTTACCTGGAATTCCACAATGGGCAGGAACCCACTGAAGGACTATAGTTTTTCCCAAGTGATAATAGGTTGTTAAGATCATGGCGACAATCCAATACGTCCTGTGTTATGGCATTGTTATAAAAAACAACAACCAATAGAGCGGCTCTGGAATCGTTGAGGATATCAGTTCTTGTAAATTTTTCCAAGTTGCACTGCAGTTGTGACAGAGCTGTGCGAATAGCAAATTAAAGGGTTGTTATTCTAAAACATGGAATAATACCTCGAATAAATGACTTCAAAACATAAGAGCATTGCGCGAGTACACATTTCAGATTTTTTCGTAAAAAAGGGGGTGCGCGTTATACAGCTAATATACCTTAAAATTAAAAATTGCAGCTTGAAAGTATAGGTGCGCGTTATACGGTGGTGCACACCGGATTTTACAGAACGTATTATCGCAACCATATTGGCGACATTAAATGAAACAAAGCACATGGTTGTAAATTCAGCTCGTACGATGCATGCAAAATCGGGGTTGCTAACTTGGTGAGTTATCTGGAACGTTGTCAGTGTTGCGATAGTACATAAGTACCGATTTTTATAATTTTTTTATTAAATCACCTAATATTCAAAATTATACTTGTAAACCTGAAACCAGTTATTTTGTAATTTTCTTGGGTACTTATGTACTATCGCAACAATGCTAACGTTCAAGATAACTCGCCAAGTTGGAAAGCCCGATTTTGCATGTATCGTACATGCTGAATCGGCAACCATGTGCTTTGTTTCATATAATGTCGCCAATACGGGTGCGATAATACGTAAATACCCGTTTTGATTTGCCAGATTGGAACACAGTGCGAATATTGACATTAGCTAACTTGAAGCGGAATTAAGCCTAACGAAAAAAAAGTGAGTTATAAATTTCGAATGGAATTTTCTAATTTTAAACGATAGGAGATCAACACATCCCTCTTTAAAGGTGCAAAAAAAGTTGGTTAAAGTGTAGATATAGGGGGAGGGGGGCTTTGGCGATGTAAATATGTTTTGGAGACCAAAATTGTTCATCAAGCTACTTCATTTAGCGATAGGCATTTTTGGTGACCGGATTCGATTTCCATTCTATTTATGACATCTAGATAAAAATAGCCAAATCCAAAAAAAAAAAAAAATTGCCAAATCCGATGCCCCCTTTCTCCCCAATCTACACTTTAGCCAAAAAGAGCTATATTCATTTATGGTAAGGGGAGATTAAAATAGTTAAAAAGTTAAACGCATAATATTTAAAACAATGTGATTTTGAATATTTTTTTCACAAACGTAATTTTCTACCCTTTCTCTGTTTGAATCACGGTTTTGTAAACAAGAAACTGTAATTTCTGCTGAATTATCGAAATCGACATTTTAAGAGGTGTATAATGGAGGTTAACTCAAGAATTTGAAAAGGTAATTAGAACTTACCATTTTTTTTTAAAAAAAATTGAAAGATCTACCTTTTGTCTCAAATAAAAATTTAAAACCCATATAATGCTGAAAGGGCCTTCAAAGATAAGTAAACTGGGTACTTTTCCATTTCGCCGGCTCAAATCTCGCCAAGCAGATTTTATCGGGTACTTATGTATTATCGCAACACAATCGCCAACGTTCAATATAACACTCCAAGTCGGCAACCTCAATTTCACATATGTCGTAAGCGCAAAATTGGCGATTATGCGCTTCTTTTCCCACTGTCACAAATAGGTTAAGATAATTCGCAAGTACCCTTTATCGGCAACAACACATAGTATATACTTAAAATATGCAAATAAATGTTAGTTCTAACTTTGGTGACATAAGCATTTTAATATCAGTCAAAACTTTTTTAAGTGAACCGTGACTTATTTTGAAAATTAGGCGGTAAAAGGTGACCAGTGAGTATATTCCATTTGGCAACCTTTACGCCAGCGTCGGCGAAATGGAAAAGTACCGTAATTTGATATAATTTATTATATATATATAAAGATGCAAGGCTTGTGTCATGATGAGTGAAGAACTGTTGGATATTGATGTAGGATATATATTTTGTAAGACTTTTAATTGTGTTTAAAAAATGACTTGCAATATTTGTAAATTCGCGTACATAGGTCAGACTTCAAACACTATCAATATTAGATTAAATCAACATAGGTCGGATACTAGAAAATTTGAGTACAACAAAAACCAGGCTAAGATTGAGATAGGGCACTTTAATAAACATGGATTCAATAACATAACTGTACATATACTTAAAATATATAGTACCTAACATTCAACAGAGACTATGGTTCGAAAACTTTTGTATAGGTTCATTTAGATCATATTATCCTTATGGTTTGAATGTTATCTGGAATGGCGGAAATATTTTGCCATCTTTTAAACAAAAATCCGAGGATTCATTATATATTTCGAATTTTGATAAATCTTTTGGTAATAGTAATAGTAATAAAATTGGTATTGCGAGAATTTCAAGAGCTAAACGCGTAGAAAAAGAGTTACTAGAGACATGACAACCCTCAAGAAATCTATGTTAGAATTAGCTAACAAATTTGATGATAACTATAACACAGGATTAATCAAATTATTTATGTTTGGCATGAATAAAACTGAAATTAAAATTATGACAGATATTTTAAGCAGATGTAATTTTAGGGATTCTCATGGTATGCATATGATTCGAGACCTTAACTATTTATAGTACAAAAAATGAATATTAAATTAGATGCAAGTGAAAATTACACTACAGAATATTGTACATTATTATTTATGAATAAATCCTTTAACAAAATTAATTTTTCAGGTATATTTCAAAAAAATCAATCCTTTTTTCCAATTAAAAATATTATTATTAAAAAGGCTTTCAAATACAACAAGAAACTTGGTAGATTTATATTTAATTATAATCAGGTCTCGGAGCTCTTAAGTACAGAATCATGTAAATGCAATTTATATCGGGACTATATTGATGATTATCATCAGCACGTTCTCACGGGAGACCTTGGCATCGTGAAAGATGATTTGCTGAGAAATTTTATGAAAAAAGGTACTAGTGTTAGATTGATGATCACAAAAAATAGATCTAATGTTATGAAACAAATCAAAAAAGATTTGGATAAATTCTACCTTAAAATTGCTATTAAATATGGAATGCCAATTGAGGCTTTCAATCAATTTGAATCTTATGTAGCAATAGAAATTCAAAAATTAGATTTTTTTTTCAGTGTTGAAGATGAAATTATGTATAAAGATCTTAAATCATTAATAGAAAATATCCAAAAAGACTTCGTGATTACATATGTTGATAAGGTCTCTGCTAATTATGCCATAATCTGTAAATATTTTTATAGTAAAATATTACATAATCACATTTTAAATAATAATGCATTTCAAAAATCAATTCACAGTAATAGAGAAGATGATAATCGTCATTTAGCTTTGAACAAAAGACTGAATATTCATCTAAATAATATTAAATATCCACGCATTTTTTTTAACACCAAAATTTCATAAAAGCCCTATAAAACTCCGTAGTATCACTAATGGGTACAATACATACATCACGAGGTCTGGGAAGATCTTACGATCTCTTCTTCAAAATTTAATTGACAACTTACAAAAACACAACAATAATTAAAAATAGCTTAGAAATTGCCAGAGTTGCTAAAGGTGTGTTAATTTTTTCCATGCATGGCTTTGACTTCGTGGACCTTTTTTAATTCTATAGATATTGACGATATGATTAGGGTTCTACAGTTAATTTATGAAAAATATGAACTATATACTTCAATGAAAAAAGAGAAATTTGATACTCTTGTTAACCTCGTATTAAAAGAAAATTTCATTACATTTGATCAGAATCTTTATAAACAGATCAAAGGATTACCTCAGGGTGGTTCAGCTAGTAATTGTTTATCGAACCTATATTTACATTTTTTTGAAATTGATCATATTGTAAATGATTCTTACTTGATTTATCGTTATATAGATGATCTAATAATTTTTGGTAAAAATAGTGAATACAAACCAAATATTACATTCTACCCTGACTGTCTCAACCTCCTTAAAACTAACTTTAACTCTAATATGGTAGAATTCTTGGATTTAGACTTGCATCTTATTAACAATAATGTAGTCAGTAACATTTTTGACAAAAGAGATTCTTTTAAGTTCCATATAATTAAAATTCCTGTATGGAATAGTAACTTGCATTTATCAATTTACAGAAATGTTATTTTGAATTTTTTATTTAGAAATGATAACTTAACTACCCACAAAATAGATAAATTCAATAATATAAAAAAAAATTTCAATGTTGTTTGGATCATGAATACCCTTTTAACTTCTTAAGAACTTATATTCATCACAAATATATTAATCGTCTTGCTACTTCTAATTCCAAATCCACCACACAACAATAGGATTTCAAAGTCAGCATGTTAGTGGTCGAGCTGTGAAGATTATATCATAACACTCATATCACAGTTTACATCTTTTCCACACACATCTTGAACATCTTACACATTTTTGACAACCAACCAAATTAGAGCCTAGCAAATTTACATTTTTGACAATCAACCAATTCAAAGCCCATCAAACTTGATTGTCATCTCTCTTGGTATCTATCTATGCTGGCTAATGTAAAAGGTAGTTCAAAAGACGCGTTTATGCATATTCAGGTTTTTTTACTTGGTGGATAACTATTTTTCATTATTTTCAAGACTTGATTCTCTTGGAAAAAGATCTGTAAGTAGGAAAATTTCGTTAATTTTTTTTTTTACGTAATTGTCTTCGGATTTTTTTAGCTTTAAGAATTTTGGAGAATTTGTTTCAGAATAGTAGTCAGCGTTTTTATCATACTTTCTGCAAGTTTTTATATACTTCGAATTTTTGTTTATTTTTTTATATACTTTGAATTGTAGTTTATTTTATTTGGTTTTTCCTACCGAGTTGCAAAGGGGGAAGGTTGGCGCCTTCAAACTAGTTTAACCCCACTTATTCGGTCCTAAGTCCCAAATTGCTTTCTGACTCGCTAGGCTCTTTTTTATAGTTCCTTTTTTGTATTTTTCTATAAATTTGATCTTCATGTTTTGCTTTTATATTTTTATTACGTTATTTCTTGTTATGTTCATTATCTATTATTTCTGGTTTTTGATATATTATACAAATTTTTTTCATATATATATGAGGTTTCTTGCCAAGCACAGCATCCCAGCATTAAAACATCAGTTTTATTTGCTGGATCATGGGTCATATGGTTTCTATCTGTTTCCTAAGGCAGTGTTTCTCAAACTGTGGGGCGCGCCCCCTGGGGGGCGCGATAACCCTTCAAGGGGGACGCGAACATATCAAAAATAAAAGGTTAAAAAAATTAGTTTACTGGAATGAAAAAAGACAAAATACTTTCTGATATAATACAAAAATACAGATTTACATTGATATGATTTATATATATCATCTGGTGAAAAAAGGTAATCAAAAATAAAAGATTCTACTTTGAACGCTCATTAGCGATCTTTGATCCTATAACTAAATAAAAAAAATATTTTGTTTGCTTTGGTGTAATCCTACGATGAGACATATTTTATTACGTTTCTTTTAACCTAAAATATTACTTTTGCTGGCTTTCGAACTTACTTGTATGGTTATCTGTATCCCTTTTTTTAGGGAAGTTGTAAATTATACAATTCTGTTGCGCTTTTTTTTCACAATGTGAAAGAGTTTTATGATACATGGATAAGCATATTGAGCATTTTGAAGGGTTAATTGGCCAAGATTTATTTTTATGAGTATACTGAAACATATAATACAAAAATAGTTAATTCTGTGTGGGAAAACTGTTTATTTGTTACCAATGACCTTGACAGAGAATCCTCTAATATGACAGTCTTAATGGGAGCTAAAATGAATTGATAACATATCTCCTTTTTTGGGAGTGGTAAACGTTTTTTTAGAATCTTAAGGTACCTGTTTAGACCAAGTTCCCGGCACGACCACTATTTTTCATAAATATTTTCTTGAACATGCTGCATTTTCCTCTATGAATAACTTAGTGGTTTTAATTGTGATGTTGTACGGCTGATTATGGTTTATAAATGCAAATGAGCAAAATATAAAAAAAGAATTGGTCATCTGTGATCTCTCTGAAAGGTAATTGAAGCTGATCAAACAAGGGAAACACTTGCTGAAATAATGCATATTAATCATGTTAGCGAAAGTAAATTTGAGAAAAGCAATAAGCATGAAACGAAAGGAAAATTTTCAATAGCTACATTAAGAACTTTATCAAGAAAATATGAAGCCATAAGTGTATCGCAAAATGCACTTCGCCCTGTCAAAAAGACACAAGCAAGAAAAAGTTCAACAGGATATTTGTCGATCATCAAAGGACATTAAAATTACAATAACGTGAACAAAATGTGACAGTTTTGCTTGCAAATAACTTTCCTGTAATGTTCGCGAAAAGTGTCTGTGATTTGTGTCCTTTATTAAGGTCACGCACATTTGGAACAATTTAGTTCAGTTTTATTGGATATTTTCTCAAATTATGAAAGACAAAAAGAAAAATCCTAGAAATAGGTAAGTATATTTTCTCTTAGTTAAATTATTCACTGAAATTGTGATTTTTATCTTGTATATTGAAAATAATTATAAAAAAAAGAATTGGGGTGCATCACTCTCCTCGACCATTAACCTTAGTATCGAGTGCACACCTGATCCCGGGCTAAAACATTTTTAAGTTTTCTCGCTTTAAATATTAAAAAAAATAACACAATTGTTATTCATTAGAATTTTATATTCTTTTTTTTTATTACTTAACATTTATTCTAAATGCTAATTCTGTGAGGCTTAAAATTACAGTTCATTCAAAACCGTTTATAATATGAGTTTTCATTTCAATAAATCATTTTACATTTTTGTATACATTGTCTCATGCACTTGGTTTTACTCTCCTTACAATTAAGCTATTATATCAAGAATAATGTATTATCATTTTTTAAAAAAATAAATTCGTGTTAAGTGTGGGTACTTCAGCCAGTATAATAACAAGTTTAATAATTATCAGTGACTTCCATGGGCCTGTCTTGCAGACCAAAGTTTTTCAAAGGAAGGCTAAAAATTAGAAATTGACACTCAGAGTTATTTTTTGATATTTATCTCAGATCTATATATTGTCTTCAAAGTAGCCATCGCAGAAAATCCGGATTCACAAAGGTATGATGTTAAAAATGGTAATAGTATACGAAATGCTTTTGTTTTCAGTGCAGAAAATTCAGCCTCCACCTCTATAAAAAATTCAGAGTGATTTATTACAAAATTGCCCTTTAATTTCGTCACTGGATGTGAAATCTATGAAGATCTCTTTTTCGGCAGTTGAGAGCCCTTCTGAAGTATTTTGAAATGGATTCCTAACTCATTCGTAACTTGCTATCAATTTGCCCTCGTCTGTTTACTGTTTGATGTTTTATTATCTTCGAATGCTCGCTGCGATTTAAAAATATATCTATGATTTTGTTTTAATCCACTGCCATAAATACTTAATACCGTGAATTACAATTAACGCGTGAATTATGAAATGTACATTCAAGAGAGATTCAGTAGCTAATCGATTCGGCCAAGACTGACTAGAATTGTACGAGGTATAGCATTTTTACATGTTTTGTGCAGACGTCCGTTAGGTTGCCTAGACTCACGTGAACTTTCGCGAGAATGCCAAATGTAATGGATATGATAAAGAGTAACACATAGATTAGGCTATTTTTAATGACATTTGTACTTTTAGAAATGGATCTTGAAGGAAATAAATCTTTAATTAAATATTATTTCTCAATCTGTTTCAATTTAAAAATTAGAGAAAGAAAAATAACATAACTAACCTATTACTTAAAAAAAAGTATATATATATATATATAATTTACTTAAAATATATATTACTTAAGAGTAACATATATGAAAAATTTAATACTTATCTTATTAATACTGAATTAAGAACAAGTTTAATAAGTATTAGTGACTTCCATGGGCTTGTCTTGCAGAGCAAAGTTTTTCAAAGTTTTTTAGAAATTGACCCTCTGAGTTCTTTTTCTATATTTAGCTGATATCTATATTTTGTCTTCTAAGTAGCCACCGCATTTTGCAATATGTTCCAATTTAAATATTATATAGAGAAAGGAAAAATAACATAATAATTATCCTATTACTTAATTTTTTTGTGTGCTTTAAAGTAACATATAAAAAATTTAATAATTATGTTATTAATTTGTAGGTTTATAATTAAGATCGTGTATTAAAGCTTTAGCGTCAAAGTGCATTATTATTGCATTCAGTAATTTATTAATGTATAAGAGGGGCGCGATAAAAATTGTGATTGAAAAGGGGGGCGCCAGTATTGAAAGTTTGAGAAGCACTGTCCTAAGGGGAAATCTGCATTAAAAAGAACATGATTTAAGTTCGTTAAAGCTGGGAAAGTGAAAGCGACACGCGCGCGTCCTGAAGGAGCTCACACAAAAAGACATCTGGTACTATTTAGAACAATGGAAGATTCGCATGGAGACTTAAAGGAAAGAGAAGGGATGTATATTGAAGGTTATACCTCGTAAATATCTATGAAATCAAAAGAAAATTTTTTATGTAATCAGTCTGGTTTTTAGTAGTCACACCTTGTGTAGCGAGGTGTTGACCTTGTCAGGAGTGTTTTATATCAATCATCAACACTAGCTTGTCCGCACTCATGCCGTAAACGCGTTAGACTGCATGGACGAAGTTGTTTGTTTTGATTTCCCGGCTTTTTTTCCTTCCGGGGAATTTCTCGGGAATCCGAAAAAAAAGCCATTTTCCGGATTCACAAGATTGCATCAAAATATCAGTGTACTTTTAGTAAAATTAGTTATTTGTTATAATAATTATTTTCAAAGTCTCATCTAATTTTACTGTATTTGACGATCAATTTTATTTTAGGTCAAATAAATGTAATTCTTGCGTGTCTATCTATCTTTTACCAAGAAATCTTGCTAGTTGAATAATGTGGGTCTTTTGTTTTCGATTGGATCGCTTTTTATAATTTTTCGTCCAACGTTAAATATTTCTCATTGAAAGTGTCTATTCTCTGTTCAGGCAGTGTTGGGCACTGATTCGTCTTTCTCGCAAAAAGTTTAAAGCCTAATCATAATTATTTTAGTTTTTTTCAAACAAATATCAGTAATTTCAGAAACATCATGGATTCACCAAAAATTTAGTAGTACAAATACTGTCACTAATTCCTTGGACCAGAGAACATTTTATACTCTTTGCAAATTGTGAATTTTATTGGGTTCAGCTCTCTAATAATGCTAACAAATATTTCTTTCTATTTAGCGTGGCGTTTCGACTGAATAGTTTTTTTTAGACTAATTTTTACTGGCCTCAAGCTTGCTGTAATTGCAGTCAGAGTCTCAACTTCTACATTAGCCGATTTCTTTCTTCTTCAATTAATTAATGCATTTGAAATTAATTATTTTATCTCTAAAAATCTTTCAAGCATTGTCGACAATCTATAACAGCGTGTTTTAATGTCTAAAAAAAACCATTTTATTTTATAATGGCTGTCGGCTGGGTGGCGTTGTTGGTTTGTCGCTGGCCTTCTGCACCCAAGGTACCGAGTTCGACCCCGGCCCAAGTCGATGGATTTTCACGATGCAGAAAATCGTTAGCGGCCATGTCGTATGATTATACGACATGGAATAGATCCCTAGAGAGCAAAATTAAATCCTAGTACAGGTTCGCATCGTCAGAGTTCAGGTGCTTCCCTCTAGGGAGGAAACTGGGCGTCAAAATTACCTGCGGCGATTGGTGTCCGCCTATATGGCGCCGCACTAAAAAGAGATACTTGCTTTCGTTGAATGTACTAGGTAGATTAGTGAAAATAACTGTTCTTAACCTGGCATTAGAAATAAAAAGCTTATATTGACTTTATGTGTGCAAACTTTATAATTTAATATGTAAATGAGTTAAATCGGGTACTTTTTCATTGATTCGAATTCTCTTTACTCCATTACGAAATTTAGGTGATTGAAAAATAAAGAACAAAACTAATATGATTTATCATGTGTCAGTTACTTTTTAAATATCAGTTTATTTTTGAAAATAAATCATCATTTTCTCGCATCTATGAATACCATACCGAATGATAATAGTCAAATTATGATGCAAAAGGTTTTAATGCGCAACTTCTTTTACATGTAGTCTTTTTTAGTTGTATTGATAATGGAGAAAACAGCAATTAAGCTTCGAAGTCTAATGATGGTTCAGATAACGAGGTCCGTCGCCAATAGCCCTTGTGCAGCTTTATAGCGCGACGTTAATATTACTCTCACTCATTCATTGACTCAAAGTTTAATGACAGCTGAAGGTTGAGAAAAAACTATTATTTAGTGTGCATCAACACATATTTACAATGCTCAATAATTAGAAAAAGATATATTGTTAGTGCTGCTATCTATCGGAGAACTGAGAAGTCAGCTTAATTTTTCATTTAATCACTGAACACTAAAAATATTCAATTTTAAACAGTATTTATAAAAATGGAAAAAAAAACTTATTACTCCCTTATCATAAAATGTAAAATTTGTTTTATATGTCCGATATCGTTATGCATATATATGAAACAAGTTTCTGCTTTTTTTAGCGGTAATGTTTTCCTCTTTGAAAATATATATTATTTCCTAAATAAAGTACTTTGACATTCATTACATTAAATTGAAATACGGATATTTTTAAATTCTGTTATGCTACACTTTTTAAGTTTTTTTTTTTGAAAACTTTGGACAAATATTTGAAAAAAAGTCAAATTCAATTTTATAAAGTTTTTCCAAAATATTTGTGATTAGTTATGATAAATCTTTATAGATGGCAGCACTATTATTTCCAAACACTTCTGCGTGCAGTGGATGGCTTAAAAAATGTTTTACGTTTCTTTAAATTGCAGTATTTAATTCATCTCACATTACAATTTACAGGAATCCATTTTTTTCATTAATTGTTCATTGACTACCACGTTTATTGGTGTTTGTGTTTATTATTAGAGTTTCCTAATCACATGGTTTAAAATTTAATTTAAACACAATTTCAAAAGAAAAATTCAGCAAAATAGAAATGAAACAATTCTAAAAGACTGTTTAAAGAAAAATATTATATATATGTATTAAGTTTATTACAATATATCCCACATAATTTATATATCAATATATTATATCATAATACATTTGAGATTAGAAATAAAAATACACCTTTTTATTACAGTAATGTCGATTAAAAAATTTAATTTTGCTTTATTGTGTTAATATTTTCAAGAGCTGTAATAATTCAGATAATTCCCAACAGTACGTAATCTTTAGTTTCTTCTTAAAGGTGTCCTGTAATCATTTTTATCTAACTTATATAGAGTATGAATTAATAATTAGTTTACAGATGGATTAAATATTTCCATAACACCTTGATAAAATCAAAGAGAAAATTCTAAAAAAAATAATCCAATATTTTGTTTTAAGAAATGAAAATTTTAGAAAAACACAATTATACATTCAAACATATATTTTAGTGTATTTTTAGCACATACTCAGCGATACACAACTAAACACATTTATATACAACAGTACCTTTCATTTCAATTACAGAATTCGCAATTAATTGGATTCCATAACGGAAAAAGCCCACTATAGTCTAGTAGTCAAGTTCACAGACTTGCGGCTGGCATGTCATGAGTTCGAGTCTAATATTGCTGAAGACTCTCTATGCAGAGAGGGCACGTTAAATACGTTGAACCTCAAACGTCCTCCAGTTAGTGTGGAAGTTAGGAGAGAGGCACCCAAATAAGGTGTCGTCCCTGTCACTTGACCATGGTTCAAAATTACGAGATCCGTCGCCAATAGCCTTCGATCAGCTATATAGTGCGATGTAAATTTTTCTCTTACCCTCACTCATGCACTCATTCATACCGAAAAAAAAGCAAATGTTTTATAAAGTAAAAACTTTTACAAAATAGCAATGAGTTTACAGTGATATATTTTTTATCTAAACAAGACTAATTGGAAATTTCCTTTATATTTTAATCCCTTTACATAAAAATTAAATGGAATTCGTAACAAACTTTCCTTTTCTTAAGGAGTGGGAATTTCCGGTGCCGCTGAGAAGACGGGCACTCGGAACAAAACAGGATCGACGAAACAATTCTCAGCAGAGACAATTCTTGACGTTTGGGAGACGTCGAAGTCTGCAATAGCTCATAAAATGAGTGACGTCGCAAAGCGTTTTTATATGTGGTGGGGTTAAGCAATAACTTTCGGAAGTGTAGAATTTTAGAAACATAAATTTTATGTTGTGAGCTAATACATAATTCTAAATATCGATCAGATTACAATGACAGTTCTCGAATAGGCACTGTCCTTCGAAAAGCTTCTGCATGCAAATATGTAATTTTTATTGGGAAACACTCTTCAATCTTTGGACTACACCAGTGCTTCTCAAACTTACAATATTTGCAACCCAATATTCAATTATAATTTTCATCGCCCCCTCCCCTCCATATAATATTGAATTCAATAACATTACACTTTGAAGCTATAGCATAGCAATACGACTTTAACCCCTTAAGTGCCGCAGGCCTTTTATAAACGTCTCACTCAACCAGAGCGTCAATTTCCCCGGACGTATATATATACGTCTTTCCGAAATGCGATCTTTTCTATGCACTGCTACCTATAAAATTATTCCGAAGGCCTTCAAATGCAATAAAAGAACCTTGACAGTGTTTGCAAAGAATTTACAAATTTCAGAGGATTTGCTTATTCATTCCTTTTCTCCCCGACCCCTCCCATACATCACATACACACCCCTACGTAGAAAATGGTACCATTCTTAAGCGAATAGTGTAAAGTTTAATCGGCAGTTAATGGATTAATTATAAACCGTACTCTATATGTATATATATATAATTATAAAGATGAGTGTTAAATTTTGTATACAATTTTTTATATATGACAAGCCCATGGGGTCACTGGTAATTATTAGATTTGTTCTTAACTTAATATTGTAAATTAATTAAAAAATACTTTTTTTTCGCAATACTGATAAGTGTATTATATATTAGTATAAATGTGTATTTTATTTTACATTACGTCAGAATATATTTTGCTTGCTTACTTTCAGAAAATTAATTTTTTTTAAATAATCTTGTTTTTGACTTTTCAATTTGCTCGTCCCCCCCCTCGTAGGGGGTGCATGCCCACAATTTGAGAAACGCTGAACTGGATCGAAATTGGGATGTTTAGTCCCTAAAATCCTCGTACTCTTACCAATACACACACGCACTAGTATCCAAACCACACGCAAGTGAAATCCCCCCCGTGTACACCAGGATGGGTCTTACAAATTACTAACATTTTAGAGTAGATACTCTTCATAAGCGTGGCACAAAGATACACTAGGGTGGGATAAGTAAAAAAAATTTTCGTTTTATGTTTTCCTTGTATTTCCCTGAAATATTTTGTCGCCTAGAAGCCATGGTCAAGATTTAGTGTGATCAGCGTTGTTGAGTCACGGATACTGGCCCTGTGATGCCCCTGAAGAACTACTGAAAAGAGAAATTAAAAGCCGTTAAATTTTTCGGGCGTACTAATTATTCTCAGTGGAAGGTGTGAAAGTTTGGAGAGTGGGTGCCTGCTCATTGTGTTGTCATTGTCACTTGACCAAGGTTCGAAATTACGAGGTCCATCACCAATAACCCTAGAGTTTTTTTATAGCAGGGATATCTAACCCAAATGACCTTGCGGACACTTCGGAAAAACATTGTAATCACATAAAAATATGTACCTTTATATCAGATTTGGAAACAAAAAAACATTTATCGGAGTGAAAATTTAAAACAAAATGAATTATTATTATTGTTTTTATTATTTTTCATGTATACAGACATAGATAATATAATAATGTTTATATAATATAATAATGCAATGATCAAATAATGTTTAAAATAGTACAGTTGCCATTTTCTAGAAAATTACGGTGTTCCTATTGGGTTGATCTTTCGTTACTCATTGTTGAAATTTGGTAGTGCATTCGCACAAACGATTAAGTATACATTGTCTTTTATCTTAACCGTCCTGAATATTTTTTTTAAACTTTAAAAAATATCTCTGACTGCCCCCCTCTTGCTTTTTGGGCACTCCAAATAGAAAAGGAGGAGAAGAAACGAAAGTAGTCGCACACACAGAGAATCATGTACCATTCATAGTAAAAGATACGCAGAATGCAATTCAAAAGTTATTAAAAAAGTAATTTACTATAGTAACATCAAATGTAACTGTTTGATAAAATATAAATCTATTTTAATCTAAAGGACATTTCTATTATCAAAAAGGATTTATTTTAAAACAAGAACAGGTAACAGGCAAATACATTGTGTGTATATATATATATAGGCTAATTCTGTACAAGCAAGAGATAACATCCAAACAATAACATTCGAAAAACACATAGACAGTAGGAAAATCACACAATGAAGGACATATGAGTAATCGAGATTAAAAATTATAAAATGAATGCTGTAGTGTTATAAACATTACTGATTTAGGACAGCTAATATATAAAACAATTTATATAAAAGTGGGGTTGAACATGTTTTTTGGACAGCCAACCTTCCCCCTTTATGTAAATAACACTGAGCAAAAACCAATAGAAAATAGTGGATAGGAATATCTAAATACATTACAAGATAGAGGTAACTTACTTAAAAATTGCTCTTACAAATGCAAAGCCCGCGCTAAATTTGAGTGCAATAAATAAGTTATTGGCAGATTCTGGACCCTAAAGCAGATTTAAATCAAGCGAAGGGCTGAAATGTAGCACTTAACAAAAGTATAAAAAGAATGGAAATAAAAATTAATAAGAATTGCAAATTATAGCATAAGTTTAATAACACTAGAGTAAATATGAATAAAATAATAATAAGTAATTTTATCTAATATTAGATTATGGAGATAACTATAACTATGAAATGTTTAAGTTTATAGTAATAAACTATTATCAATCTCAGAATTTTTAATCCCCTCAAATAAATTTCAAAATGAAAAAACTTTAAAATCTGACATTTGAAATTTTTTTAAAAAGAGTCGGCGGGCCACGTGGTGGACACACCCCTGTTTTATAATAAGACGTTAATGAAAATTCACTCGGAAAGTATTTTTATGGATATTTTAGTGATTGGGAATTAACATCTTTAAGAAATATTTCTAAATATTTTCCAAATTCAGAGGGAAAGTTTAAGTCTTTTTAATTTTTTTTTCTTAGATCATTTTACATTCCATTCAAATTAACTCAACAGTACCAATTTATAATTGTAATCAGAAACAACATATGAATAACATTGCTTTGGCGAACTCATAATGGATGAGACAAAAAAACAACAACCTTAAGTGATTTCTTCGATGGTTTTTAAATGACCAAATAAAAGAGGCAAAAAAGTATTTAAAGCAAATTTTTATTTCCTTTATTATCCATTTAAATGAAGTTCTTTTTTAGGAAATATCTAACCCCAAAAAATAATTAAGGAAAATAACTATTTAATTAATAATCATTTGATTCATTATGTTTATGGCAATCATCCTTGATTCCGGAACAGAAAAGAACATATAAATCATTCGAATTTATGTTATAGAATTCTCTGTATATGTATTACAGTTCCAACAAACATTAAAATGAAGTCTACAGTTATACATTTATTTCCTCATTTTCACTTACCAGTATCGAAGAAAATTGAAGGAAACATTTTATTTAAAGTTAAAATCGCTTTTCTCTTTCTTTCAAATAGTTTCTTATTCACCAAATAAGAAGACGCGTTCAATTTTATGAACGGAAGTAAGTAATCTATATTGAAAGAGATCTATCGAAATAGAAATTTAATTTCCTGCATTTAGTCCAAATGCATGGGGAATGGAGTCAGGAAATTCCAAGACAGATTTTGAAAAAATTAAACATTCGGAACATGAGCAATGAAATCAACAAATAATGTGTATGCCGGTAATTGCGTGTTAAAATAGGAAATGGATGCATTGAAATCCCCTCAGCAATTTTCTCAAACTCTCAAACTGTAATTGCATTTTATTTTTGAATCATAGCATTTTATTTATTATACTGTCTCAAAAGTAATGAAAGAGCTTTAATTATAAAAGGTTGTTTACTTTGATTTTATGTAGATTACTTTTTTCATTGTAAGAAATATGGCTGACGAGGTTAATTATTATTCAGAGAAATATTGCATTGTTACATTTTAGTATATACTGTTTATTTCATTAAAACACGATAATTATATTTATTTTCAGAATTTTCCCGGCGCCTTTTTAATAGTGTGGTTCACCGGAAATTATTTTGCTTTTGTATTGATTGTAAAAGTAATTTTGGAATGCTTTGCATTGTTCTTTTAATATGCTGCGGTTTTCTAACAATTATAGCTTTTTAACCCCATTGAAATCAACCAATTATAAGTCTGATTAAAACGCATTTATTATCACAAAAATTATCTCGCTGTAATTGTGGTGTTTCTTTAATTTAAATATTATGAAATATCGCGGAATGTGTTGTAAGTCATTGACACGCTCACTGGGATAGTTTGTGTGCCCTATTATATCTAATGTCGAATTGTACTGGTATTCGGTATTATTTTTTTTGATGTAGTGGTAATGTTTGAAGAAGGGGATGCCAGCTCAGGTTTTGTCCTTGTCACCCTATTGTGGCTAAAAATTATGAGGTACCTTTCCAATTGGAAAAATATATAAGATATTGAAAAATAATCAAATATAAACAAATGTAGTTGTTACCTGTATCTGATATCCTAAAGGAAATAGTAAAACGATCATTTTTTCAATTTTTGAAATTATCGGAATGAGGACAGTTTGGGACATACATGAAAATACAATTACTTCTGAATTATTTTGTAATTTTTGACTCATATTTTAAAGGGACCAAGAGCAAAAATTTATAAAATATTCAAAGTTATAGTAATCGTATCATGTCAGCTGGGTGGCTTGGTTGATTTGTCGCCGGCCTTCTGTACCCAAGGTTGCGGGTTCGACTCCGACTCAAGTCAATGGATTTTCATGATGCAGAATATCGACAGCGGCCATGTCGTATGATAACCCTACTTGGGAGCCTATCTTATCGAACTTTAAAGATTATTTTAAAAAATTATTAATTTCTGAAAGGAAGAAAAAAATTATGACATAATAAAAAATAAAATACAAATTTACACTGTTATAATATACTTATATATAAATATATCAGTACTGCACAATCCACTTAATAATTAATTTATCAATACTAAATTAAGAACAAATTCAATCATTACTAGTGATTCCTATGGGCTTGTCATTTTCAAAATTTAATAATTATCTTGATAATTCGTACTTTTTTTTAAATTAAAGTCTTATGTAGCTTTAGCGTCGAAGTACATTATTATTGCATTAGAAGTATTGTTGTAGGAAGGGGGAGGGCAATGAAAATTATGACAGAAAATTGGGTCGCAACTATTAAAAGTTTGAGAAGCTTAAGTTATTCGACTACTTGCGACAATTATTTTTTTAAAAAAATAGAGATATGGGTATGTTTTTGTGGTTTTTAGATTTATTTAGCACATTTTAAGAAAAAAAGGCTAAAATTAAGAAGAGGAAAACAAATTATACTACTACTAAAATGAAAAAACAGTAAAAATTGACAAAAAATTATATAAACGGGGCCCGCTTCGTACAAATAGTAAATGAACAAATTCTCAATTTTTAAACTTTGAAGTATTACTTGGGTATTAGTTTTTTGAAATATCTTTCAGGATAAAAGATATTTTAATTTTTACAAAAACTAAAGCACTTTATCTTATTTGTGATTATATTCATTTAAAGAACTGTAAGCTTTGGAATAAAACAGTGATTAATAAATCTGAAAGCTTAAACACTTCTACTGTTATACAGAACATACACACAAAATTTCAGCAAATTATTTTCAAAATTTTTTGAGAAATCGCTGTCCCCGTTTGACATTTTCGAAAAAAACACATTTCGAGTAAAAGCATTTTAAAGTTTGATATGTTATGTAAAGTTATATGGCATTTGCTTTTACTAAAACACTTGCAGTTTTTGTTTTAGTGAATGGAATATAATAAACTTGGTTTTTTTTAAAATCTAATAAGATAGCCTATAAAATAAATCACAAAAAAAAAAAAAAAAAAAAAAAAAAATTGTCAATTTTTCAAAAAAATCATGGTCTTAGAGTAGTTGGATATTTTAAGGTATCCGACTTCGTTCGGAACCGGGATTTTGTAAAAGCATATAAATGGATAATATTTATAATATTTAGTGTCACTTAGATTAGAAAATGTATATAAAGTTGTTTTAAGAATAGTATTACATTAAAAATTATTTAAGTACAATATTTTGACAAAAAATGAACATAGAATGACCCATTTTCAAAATATTCTCCTTTTGTGTGAAAAATGCTTCTATTATAATAATATTTTGCCCGCATATAGCCCAGATCTCTGTACAGAGGCTCAACTAGAATTTTTGAAATATATAACTTAGAAGTAGATTTATCCATTTTTTACGACAACAGAGGGAAAAAATTTTAAGAAAAAAAAACGCGGATAATTATTTCAATTGGTTGTAACTCTGAAAATAATGTGAATTTTTCAAAAATCCTAGTTGGGACTCTCTGGAGAAGTCTTTACTTTATATAAGCACACACACACACAAGTATTAGTAAAGAAGGCATTTTTTATAAAAGGAAAACATTTTGAAAAAAAATGTTACCCTAAGTTAATATTTTGCCAAAATATTGTATTTAAATAATTTTTTTTATCAGAATGTCCTTAAAACAATTTTATACATGTACTCTAATCTTATTGACACTAAATATCATGAACATTATCCATTTAGGCGCTTTTTCAAAATCACGGTTCCGAACGTAAGCGGATACCTTAAGCAATTATTATTTAAATTGAAAATTAGTGTAATATTAAAAAAAGCTAAATAGTTTCTTTTCCACTGAGATGATGAAATACAAGTAAAAGTAGCAAAAAACCCATTAAAAACTATTTATCACTTTCTTCAACTCTTCTTTTCATTAGCATGCTAGAGGCAAAACTCAATTTGAAACCCCCCAAGATTTCTCATCAATTGGACTCATTCAAATCAGAGAATTGCTCATTCATCAAAGTAGACCTGGCAAACAACTCATCCAAAGGGAAAATGTACCATTTCTACATTAATTAAAGACTTCCATTCTTTAAAAATAAGAAAATAAAGTTTATAACAGATGAAGCTGTCTTAATCCGTCATTCTGAACTTTATTTTTAAATTTATTTGAGATATAGAAATTGTAAAATAGGTTAAATTCATTGACAGAATTTTTTTCTCTTATTTTTTTTGAATTAAAATGTTTAAAAAAATATAAGTAGAGAAAAAGACATTTATTAAGGTAATGAAGTCATTCCCATGAATTTACTTAGAAAATTAATTTATAAATATTTTACTGAAACGATAGCACATTTAAGAATGATAAAACAACTTTTGAATATATAGGGAAAATTGTTTAACATGAAACTGGAGGGACTGAAATATTTTTTCGTGTTATTGCAAAAGAATATATACATATTCAACAAAATCAAAATTATTAGAGTACATTTGATTTACACAGATATGTATATATATGTATGTATTTCATAAAAATTAATGAAAAAAAAACATTAACAAGAATTTAATGAAATTTAATTCAAAATTTTCAAGTTTTTTTGAAAAACAAACATTTATTAAGTTTTGGAAAATAATCTGATATTTTTCTTTGTATTGTTTTTTTAGCATCAAATTGTCAAAAAATAGTTCTATATCGTTCATTTTGTTATTCATTTCACCAATGGAAAGTGCGTCTGAATAAATGCGCATACTTTCCATGATTATTGAAGAAAAGCAACGAGGAAAAATCCCATGGCAGGGGGTAGTGGGTGCCTCGATAGATGTGTGTCCAAAGAGACTTAAGCCCTGTGTGAAATCAAATGGTGATCAGCTTGAATGAAAAGCGTGTAACGTCAAATTTAACCCCAAATTAAAACTTTAAAAAGAATCTAGTTTTAAATATTATTAGAAAGTTTTTTTTATTTTATTTATTTAAAAAATGCACCTGAATTTAGCCAGTAAAGGTTTATTTAGTCAGCATTAAAAAGCAAAATAAGTGAAGAGTTACTTCGTTTATGCTTATTTAAGGCAAACATAACATTCCTAAAAGTATAATATTTGCTTTGAAAAGTATAATTGTATTTTAAGCAATCCATCTAGTAGAATTTCTATTTGAAATTACTGAGAGTTTATATAAAAAAATCTTACTTATGTTCCAGAGAAAAAAAAATGTTTAGTTGATTTGTATCCTCAATGAATCCTTCCGTTCGGAAGATTTTTTGACACCGTGCAACAGAAAAAGTTTCTTTGCTTACCACACATAAAGTAATTACATTCTTATTACATACTGACTTCAATTACGCTACTTTTTTGCTTAGCTTATTTTTAAGGTAAGCAATAATATTTTTTCTCATCTTCTCAGACGATGTTTTGCGCCTCTGGCGAAAAGTTTTCATCATCCATTTATTCGCAGATGTTCAACAGCAAGCATGTTACTGTGGCAGATGTAAGCTTTGAATCTTGACTAGTAGCTTAAGAATTAGGTCAAACTTTTGCCATATTTATGCTTTAGTTGACTTTAACTCAGTGCTTCTCAAACTTTCAATATTTGCGACCCAATATTTAATCATAATTTTCATCTCGCGCGCGTATCAACCCCCACCCTTCCTCCATACAATAACATTGTTTTGATTTCAATAATACTGCACTTTGACGCTCAAGCTACAATACGACTTTAACTTCTTAAGAACCAACTGCACATATAAACGTCACTCAGCAAAAGCGTTAATTACGCGGACGTATATATACATCTTTCAGAAGTATAATCTTTTTTGGACACTGCTATCCATAAAATTATTCCGAAGGTTTTAAAATGCAATAAAAGGACCTTGACAGTGTTTGCGAAGCATTTACTTATTCCAGAGGATTGGTTTATTTATTCCTTTCCTCCCCTCAATACATCCCACATACATGCCTATTTGGAAAATGGCGGCATTGGGGAGCGAATCGCGTAACTTGTTATCTGCAGTAAGGGTATTAATTATAAACCGTACAAATTATCAAGATGAGTGTTACTTTTTATGTATAATTTTATACATGACAAGCTCTTGGGTCACTGGTTTTTCTTAAACTTGTTCTTAACTGAGTATTGTTAAATTAATTATCAAATACATTTTGCGCAGTACTGATGCATTTATAAGTGTATTTTGTCAGTGTAAAGGTGTATTTTATTTTTTATTATGTCAGAATGTGTTTTATTTTGCTTCCTTTCTGTAAATTAATAATTTTCTTAAGTAATCATATGTTTTCGACTTTTCAGTACGCTCGCGCCCCCTTGTAGAGTTATCTTGGCCCCTAGGAGGGTGCGCCCCACAGTTTGAGAAACGCTGGTTTAAATTAAAGATTCCACTCAAATTCTTTTATTTTATTAAATCAAAGGACACCAAGAAAAATTACAGTTCATTAGATTTTTAGGTGTGTATATATATATAGTTACCATTAATACTAAAAAAAACCCCTAAGCTTAGAGCATTTTTTCTAGTAGAAAATAATTTAGCGAGTCATTCAAATTTAGAATAATTTGGAGTAAAAAGGTTAATTTTTTAAGAAAACATGAGACAGTAAATTTTAGGATCTCTAATTTTTTTTGAATTAATATGAAATTTATATACATATATATTTATATATCTGTAATATTTATAAAATATTTTTGAAATTTTTTTTTTGACTACTAGTTGTTTAACTGCTTTTCTTTTTCTGTCGTATATAATTAAATGGCTCTTTGTGATTTGATACGTGTTTAGATATTTCCTATTCATTTTAAATTTAACTAATAAAAATTTTGGCCAATTTTTTATTTAAAAAAATTAAATTATTAGAAAAGAAAACAGAGTTTTTAACTGTGGGTGCAATTTTTTCCCGAAAAATTATTCTATACCTTACATGTTACAAAACATTCTAATGAACAAAATAACAAATCCATGCGAGAAAGAGAGAGAGAGAGAATTCAAAATTTCTTTTAACATACAATAAAAATCTGCTTTTAAAATTGCGCTGCTTCATTTAAAATGAAATTACAAGTTGCATTTGGATTAAATTAAACAATTTTAAGAAAAAATGAGCGTAATGAAAATTAAAAATTATAGAAAAGTTCTTATAATCGTGCACTTAATAAGTGTACTTTATCGTAGTTATTACATAAAATTGCTTTAAAAACAGTGATTATATTGACAGTAGGGCCTCTAAATTTTGTAATAAAGTAGTGATTGATAAATCTAAAGGTTAAAACACTTCTAATAATATACAGAACAAACACAAAAAAATTTCAGTTAATTATTTTCAAAACTTTCTGAGCAATCACTGTCCCCATTTGAGCATTTAAAAAAAAACTCATTTCGAGTAAAACGCATTTTAAAGTTTGACATCTTGCTTAAGGTTGTGGCATTTGCTTTTATTGAAACACTTGCAGTTTTTGTTCTATTGAATAGAAAATAATAATAATTTTTATAAAGCTAATACGATAACATATAAAATAAAATCATAAAAAAATTGTCAATGTTTTTGCAAAATTCACATTTAGGTAAGTCGGATATCTCGTTTATCTGTTGATTTTTGTTTTTTTTTAATGCCTACAAAATTGGTTTTTTAAACTCCTAGGCATAAAAGTATTTATATATCAAAAAGAAAACTTAAAATTTATCTGTGTATTCCCAAATACATTGATTTTTAGATCGTTTCCATAGAACCACAGGGGATCCCCAAACTCTTTTTCCTTTCTTCATCAAATTCCAAACACCAACGAACCTCGCTCGGCTTCGAATCGAACCAGGTCTTCGAATTGCCTCTCATTAAATTCACAATAGCACACTTTCGATCTTTAAGGCTGCTTTGCAATGCAAAGAATGCAAATAAAGAATAAAAAATGGACGAGGAAAGGTTTTAAGGACGAGGAAAAGGGTTTTTTGATCGTAAAGAATCCTTCCAATGATCCAGAGCAAGTAAAATGGTTCACTTTCTTTCTCAGCTCATTATGGCATCCTGGTGTTTATGGAACATTCACTCTTGATTCTGCCCTCTAAAGCAGAACACGCCTTGGTCGTTAATTCTCTCTTAGAGGAAATTAAAACATAACAGGCAGTAAACAGGAAAAAAAACCGTAAGAGGACGCACTGGACATTAAAGTCAGAGGCGGGCATGTGTGCTTTTCTTTTGTTCTTTTTCTTACTTTTTAATCGTCTCCATCGGTATGCTCTGAATTCTCTCGAGATTTTTTTTTTTTTTTTTTTTTTTTAGATTTTGATTTGAGGGCTTGGAAGATTAGAATTAGAGCTGGCATGTGTGCGCGTGTGTGTATTGGCTTAGCAGCAAGGGTTTCTTAAAAATATGATTTATCAAGTTAAAAAGACTTTTAAATAGATCATATGGATTTATTTTACGAATTTTATATAATTCTGAAATATAAAAACAACAACAACATCAGTTGAAATAAAAAGAGATGCATTAAAATATAATGCTTATTTTTAAAGTAGATATGGTCATAAGGATTATATTTCTATATACAGTAAAATCGGACATATAAAGCGCACTTTCAAAGCAAAAAAATTAGATCGAAGTTTAAGGGTGCGCGTTATACGCTGGGTATAGAAAAAGAGAGTTTTAAAAATGAAAAAAAAGTTGAGAATAAAGAAAACAAAATTAGACTTCTACATATATCGAAATATTCTTTATTTAAAAGAAATAACACATTTCTTATAAACTTAAAGGATTGTACTTCTAGAAGTATACTATTTTTTAAAAAGCTAGGAAAAATACCTCGACTAAATGACTTCAAAATAAAAAAGCACTGCCCACGTACATTTCAGGTTTCTTCATAAAAAAGGGGGTGCGCGTTATGTGGCGAATATGCATAAAAATTAAAAATTGCAGCTCTGAAGCATAGGTGCGCATTATACGATGGTGCTTGTTATACTCCGGATTTTACGGTACATAGATATGAGAATCTTAATTTTAGTTTCACACGTCAATAAAACGAGCATCATTATATTTTACCTTAAACACAAAAATACAGCTTTAATTTTATATAGTTTAACTATGGGAACACTTACGTAACATTAAATTTGTATTACATTTAATTTCAGGTCAACAAAATAATCAAATTCAATGAAATTATCAA
>BMAV01025923.1:189126-242519 GCA_019973955.1 Trichonephila inaurata madagascariensis
AGTGTGAGCTAATAGTAGGAATTGGAAATGGAACTCAAAACTTAAATTTTTATTTTTTATTTTTGTTTGATTTTAATCAAATTAAGTAAAAATATTTTTTTAATAAACTTATTTTATACACACACAAAATATATTGGGAAATATTCGTACATTTTAAAGTTATTTGAATTTTTCTTCGCTTTATTTCTAAGTATATTTACATTGTTTGTTTTGCTTAAAAATTTTTATGAAAGTTTAAATTTCTATTATAAGATTAAGAACTTTGTACATCGAATTTTGAATTTAATGGTTTACAAGAAAGAAAGAAACATTGTGTATTTTAATGAGTTTTTTTTAAAAAAAAGAAACATCACCCCGAGTACTTTTTCATTTGTGAAATGTGGCCGCGGTATCCTAGTGGTCAAGGTCATGACTCGTGGCCGGCGTGTTCTAAATTCAAATCTAGTACCGCTGAAGACCAGCCGTGTAGAGGGGCGATGTACGTTAAATATGTCAAAGCTCAAACATCTCCCTTTGGTGTGGTGGGGAAGATAGTAGAGGGGGTGCCATCTCAGGTGCCATTCTCGTCAATTGACCATGGTTAAAAATGACGAGTTCAAAAGTCCTCCTGTTAGTGTAACGTTAATACTCATTAATTAACATATTTGTGAAATTTTCACAAATTTTCTAAAAATAAGATAAAACCCATTCGGGATTCTTTTTATGGCATGATCAAAATATAATTTTAAGGCACCGTGGCTTTTGTTGACTGATGTCACCTTACGAAGCTGCACGAGTGTTATCCGTGACAGCCCTCGTAATTTCGAACTTTGATCAAGTGAGGAGACTGACATCTGAGCTGGCACCTTACTCTCCATTCGTTCCCACAACGTTAACGTGAGGACTTTGTGTCTAAGCAGGCTTAATGACATCATTATTGTATACATCAAATTTTAGTGGCACCAAGGCACTGAGAATTTAGAGAGCTTTTGTGAAAAGATATATATCGATATGATGAGTTAATCTGCATTGATGTACTGTTGGTCATACGCGCAACTATAGATACAGATTAACTAAGCATATCGATACATAACAAGAGCGAAATTTTAACACAGAAATGTGAATGTAAATAAAACAACAAACAACGGAAAAGTGTCAGATTTTGAAAAAAAAATCCCTATATTTCTGAATAATTTTGTCCCAGTTGAATAATTTTCTCTCTTATGATGAATAATTGACAGAACCTTTTTCAATCAAGAATATGTTTCTCAAATTTCACTTATTATGTCTCATAATATTTTAAAGTTTATCAGAAAAGAAACCCATCAAAAACAAACAAAAGACCCAAATGAAACAATTTTTATTCAAGAAAAAGCACTAAATTTGTCACTGTTGGAGTTAAAGTATATTCTAAATAGGCTAGTTTTGAAGTAAGTAAATCCAAAAACAATGTCTGCTCCCCAGATGTGTATCTACTTTTCATTTACATCTTTGATATCAACACTGCTGTTATCTGTTAATTGGGATTCAATGTAACCAATTTTATTTCTGAAGTATATATATATAGTTGTAGAAATAGACATAGAGCAATAGCTTTCAGTTTTCTATCTCTGTTTTAGATCTGTGATAGAATTTTTCTTATATATTATCTTTCTTTATTGCATAAAAAATGTTTAACAATTAAAACAATGAAAGAAACATTTATTTTCTTGTGTTTAGCCATAGTTTTTCCGCAAATTTTGTCTTAACTCTTGCCAAACAGGAAATATCTTACGGTCAAAAATATGAATTTTTTTCCCATTCATAGACATAAAACATTATCACCATTTGAAATGAAGGTGTTTTAATAAAAACAAAGTATTTTCCCAAAAATATTTAACTAAACTAAAAATAAATAAATTAAATTAAAATGCTATTTTTTTGTCATTTGTATTCGTACTCATGAATAACTTAACGAAATTTTCTACAAGTCATCAAATATCCTACCCTGAATAATATAATTTAGCCAATATTAATTAATTTATTCCATTCGAGCTTACGTTTTAATTAATATATGCTGTTCAAACACTTGACACGTTTCGAAACCTGAGTAATTGATTTGCTGAACTTCGATTTTTTGCAGACGATTTTGATCCGGCTGCTGGTTGCAGTTAAATAACATGTAACGATTCGATTTTTTTTAAAAAAAATATTACTTTTGCTACATTTAAGTCATGAATTCTGTTTTCATTAAATTTTGTTCAGACGATAATTGTAAATCTCGCGTTTATTATTCATTTATTTAATAAGTTTCTGTTGTGTTAGATCTGGCAGCACATAATTCGTTGTTCTATAACTAAGCAAAACGTGAAATTTATACACTGTGGAATTTGTAATTTTTTAATTCACATTGCGTACTTTTTTTATTTGATTTTTTTTTTGTATGTTTATGAAAATGTGAAAGAAAATTAACCCAAGCTGAGAAGTGTTTATTGACATTCCATACTGACTAACGGGTAAGAAATATTTATTTTAGTGTATGTAATGATAGATCGAATATTTGTGCTGTGCATTTTACCATTTTAAATCCAATTAATATGTCACATTCTCTTTTTTGAAGATTTGATTAACTCGATAAATAATGGTCACATATTTGTTCATTGAATTCATCCTACAATCCTAACGACTTCACTTGAATCATTACTGACTAATTTATCGAATTCGTGTCAATGCAATTCATTAAGTTATCAACCTTAGGATTATATCAACATTTCATTGTGGTTCTTTTTACAGAATGATTAATTGCTGAATTCTGATTAAAGATAAAATTGGACATAGCTACAAAATTCGCGAGCAATTTATAACAGTCACATGTGCCGGAAATTGAAACAGTTTCTAGATTTCTTGCGTTGGTGTCGTTGAAAGATTTCATGTGAGATCATAAATCTTTTTAGGTTATAGATTACCGTTGGTTCGCATGAACGGCGAATAGAAATGTTTATTATTAAGTATCTGTTTAGCATTTATTTATGAATACAGAATAAGATGAATTTTATAAGTAACTGAATCTTCTATCACTCTATAATTGTTCTACATCTCACTATAAACTTAATTAAAACAATTGAAATTTAGGTGCTTACATATTATATTGTCGACCAATTTCGTCAAATCGAAAGACGTCACCAATTCAAATATTGCAAATGCTGTTATCGATATTATTACTGTGTTCGAACGTGAAACATGACGAACATGCTCGAATGTTTTCCCCAATTGGCAGTGTATTGCGGCATTTGTCAACGTGTTTTGACTTGACGAAACTGGTCGACAGCATAAGACGTAATTACTGAAATTTATTTTATTAATTATAACTCTGTTTATTGAATTTCTATCAAATATTTCACTTACTGCATTTATCTACTTCTAACTGAGAAAGAAAGACTGTTCAGGTGTAAGAGAAAATGGTCTTTAAAGATTTTTTTTTCAATCAAAATGTTTCTCATGTGATATTCTAATGCTTAATAAAATTAACATACTTTAATGCTTTATAATGTTCCAATGTTTTATAATTAGACTAGCATTGAAATACTAAAATAAATCAATGATTATTTGAAACAACTTATAAAACAGAAATTAAAATAAAATATTTTTTTTATTTAATGTTTATTGCTTTTAGAAGTAAAACATTGTGTGATGTGTTATGATTATAATAAGATTTGGCACTTATGTGATCGATTTCGTAGAACGAAAAGACATCGCCAATTAAAAAAAAAAAAAAAATCACCAAATGCAGTCTCCGTTATTATTGCAGCATTCGAACGTGCAAGGGAACGGTCTCCAGAGTATTAGCTGTATATCATTGCATTTGGTGACGTTTTTTTATTTGATGAATAAAGTCTACGGTAAAAAACGCAAGCATCCGAAAATCCTTCACATTAAATAGAACTTATTTTGGTACTTGCGTATTATCGCAACCTATTGGAGATATTAAAAGAAACGAAGCACACACATGATTGCCAATTCAGCGCGCACGACACATGCTAAATGAAGGTTGCCAACTTGGCGAGTTATCTTGAACGTTGGCATTGTTGAAATAATACGTAAGTACCATTATTTTTCTACATTTGACTTAAAGATATCTGCTTAATAAAACTAATTACACTTCATAATTTTGAGGTAGGATCACCTGACGAAGTTGAGTCACATGATTTCAATTCATTTAGGATGTTTCAGATATTTTGTAATATTTTTAAAACATGAATAACTCTACATATGTAATCTGAATATTTGATCCAGTTTATATTTATTTATCCACTTTAATTTTAAATTCTCAATTTCATTAACTAGACCAGTGGTTCCTATGGACTCCCAGATGTCACAAATAGTATTCAGAGGGTCCGTGGAAAATTAAATTGATTTGGGGGTCCCTGAACAACGTCAGGGGGTCCATGCAAGGTGTAATATAAAATTTTAAAAAAATTTGATCCATTTATTTTTATGGAATTTTAAATAAATAACAATTATTCACTTGGATATTCCCGACTGGGTGTTGAGTCCTTTTGCGCGTGGACTAACTCAGATCCCAAACACAGATGAAACCATACGTATACAGGAGCATCTTATTGAAATATCTACAAACGAGGAACTTAAATCAATCAATGTTTGAACAATGATACCACAAATTCTGGTTACAAAAACAGATCCCAATTTTATATCCTGCATTATAGGTACATCAATTGTTGACTACTTTCCATCTTCCAAATAGTTAGAACGTGGATTCAGTGTCGTAAAAAAAACCTCATAAAAAAAAAAAAAAAAAAAAAGAGAACCCTATACTAAAAATTAGTGCTTGTGGGGATTTGCGGTTGCTACTCACAAACATTGAGACGAATATGAATATACTTATAGCATCTTATCAAGTTCATCCAAGTCATTAATTATTTTAATTTTATTTTAAACAAAAGTTATAATTTCAATAAATAATTCTTCAACAAAATGTTTTTTTTTAAACTTATAATTTTTATACTATGCATTTATGTAGCGGGGGTCCGAGGGTAAGTTTTGACTTTAAAAAGGAGTCTATGGGTTAAAAAAGTTTGGGAACCGTTGAACTAGACAGTTTATTTTTACAGCAGTAATATTACAACCTTCACTATATATATTGAAATTTAAATAATTTCCATCATTAAAGAGTAACTTAATTTGTATTTATCATCCTGTTTTTTTTTTATGATACCCTTTCTTAAAAGGTATGTGTAATGAACTCTAATAGCATTGCGCTAATAAAAATTTTGATATGATTCTTTTTTTTTTTTTTTGAAAATTTTTTCATTTATCAAGATAAATACAAGACATGAAACTAAATGCGTTGCTAAAATTAATGCTGGATGCTACCAGTTGAACAAGAAGAACAGATAGAGAAGCACTTAAGCGCTTGAAATACATTTATTTTTGCATACTAATAAATATTAATAGATAAAAAAGGGAGTTCTCTTTATGCTGCTTTATCTTTGCATATTTTACAAGGAGGAAAATTACTTTGGAAGAATGTAAATTACTGAATCTGAGACAGATGTATGCATAAGAAAGGTTAAAAATTGTAATCGTATTTTAGTTTTGATAAGGAATTTTTTAGGGTAAGTAATAACGTTTAATATTTAAATTTAACTTTTAATTTATATCTATATTTTAATCTATTTAATTTTTAATATTTTTAATAATTTTTATCCTTTTTTCTATTTTTTTTCAATTCCTACTATTAGCTCACACTCCATATGTATTTATCTTGTTCAAATTTTCAATCGTTAATAAAATAAATTTTAGTATTTTTTTTAATTGTATACTTAAAGTATTGTTGATTTACTTTAAAATAATTTTAGGGTATTTATTCTTCTAAAACTTGGATGGGGTTTCCCGGAAACACCTTATAGTTTCAAAGGTTTCATGAGTGGACAAAGTTTGGGGTCCACTGTTCTAAAGAAAGTATAAGCGATTTTTCTAGATATAATTTAATGAAAGTTTCTCGACTTCATTTCCTTCAACACAAAACCTGTCAAACGTTTTCCCCCTCCTGTTTCCTTCCAACCTTTTACAATGACATCAAACAAACTCTCGTCCAATTTCAACACAGCACACGATTCAACTAATAACCCGAACACGAAAAATCAAATCTCATTTGGAGTTCATCCAGGAAGAAACGCCACACACTCTTCCCTCTTTTCAGCACTCACCGCTCAATTACTGAAACAAGAAAATGGAAAGCTGCTACCACAAAAGCAAATTCTAAACGAGGTTAAACACATCCCCACAGTATCTTCCTGTCAATGATCTATCTATTTATCAAACGATCGCCTTCATTTCGAGTGGACCGAGCTTAGAAAATTAGAGCTCTGAGCTAAATCGATTGTGTATTTTAATTACAATTCACGACCACGCCGTAGAACTTCCCTTAGCTCTGGGCTTGGCTTCGGGGGAAGATAATTAAAGGTAAAAATAGTGTTTCTTTGCCGTCTACATATTTGTTGGCGTCATCATATCAATGATAAGGATGTATTATAGTGCAGGAAAGAATGTTTAGCATCTGAAAGTGAGATGGAACAAAAAGAAAACAGTAGTAGCCTTTGTGGCGATTTAGTTCTAAAGGACATGACAAAAAATGGTTAACAGGACTATTTCCTTTTTTTCTAAATATTAGCTCGCTATTGAAACGTTGAATGTTGAGGTTGATAAGGTTATTTTTAGAAATATCTTTTATTTTCTTTTGGCTTAATGACTGCTTAGAGGTTTTGTTGCTGTGTTAAGGATGTCGGTGGATAAAAAAAGTAAATGAATTCATTAAAGGAAGTCAGATTTTTTGGAACTAGATCAGTTTAACTCAGAGTGCTTAAACACATTAATTTAAATCATTTGCTTAATTAGTCATTACGTAAACGAGGTTTTAAATAATTTATATTCTTATGATTTTTCTTCAAAACATATTTCTTCGTTAAATAATTATTTTTGAAATTTGATTAGTAATTGTTAACGAACGTTTAGCGTAATTAGTTCATAAGGTTACACTGGATTACAATAAGTTGCTTTATATTTTGACACAAATAAGAGAGAATTTCGGTTCTACATTATACAGGAAGAAGCAAGGCAAGAAATTTCGCAAAACTTGCACAATTTCCTAAGACGCGCAATAGTTGTCTATGTGTTTTTTAAAACAACCCGCATAAAAAGTCAGTTTTTAAATTCATTATCACACACACTTATTGTTTACTTGGTACTTTACAATTTCAAAAATTGTCCTTTTATCGGTCTTTTTTTGTTTCTACTATTAGCTGACACTCTCTATATATTTATTTATCTTGGTGGAATTTTCAACCGTTAATAAAATACATTTTAAAGCACTCAATTGAGCTGAAATTTTATATACATGATTATTTTGGATGACAATACTGTGATTTAATTATAATTAATAAACATTAATTGATTAAAACTAATTATTTAAAGAATTACAAATACACACAGTCACGTTGGCATCATTTTTGGCGACTTGTGTCAAAACTTAAAAAGGTTTTTTTTTCACGTTTTAAAACATTCAGTTGAACTGAAATTTTATGTACACGATTGTTTTGGATGACAATACGATACTTTAATTATAATTAATAAAAATTAATTGCCACTTAATGTTGTGATTCTGTCCTATGTATATACATATTTATATTAATTGTAACTATTTAATAAAAAGTAGCTAAGCTAAAACTTTTCTGTGTTGACTTAAGTAGGAATTGACTGAAATTTTTTTTTATATTACTTGTTTTAAAATCACTACGAAGGTTTAATGTATAAAATTTGTATAGGAATTTTCTTTTTAATTGATTGAAACATTTTTCAAACAGCGAAAACCTTGCACAGAACAGCAGTGAGATATTCACTTAACTGTCATGCATCATACACGGGTGGGAAAGAGTCGTTACGGGGACATTGCCAATAACCCTTGTGTTGCCTTATATAGCAAAGTTCACACACACACACACTCCTTCTACAAAACTATTAGAATGAAAAAAAAAACAATCAAAAGAAATTTTAGTTATACAGCAGCAAAATGTTTTTTTCAAAATCATTTGAGAAATAAGAAGAATTTGAACATATTGAGAACCAAATGCTGAAACTAAATAAAAGGAAATAATACAACTGACAAAAGTTTAAAACAGTGTTTCTCAAACTGTGGGGCACACCCCCTAGGGGGCGTGATAACCCTACAAGGAGGGCGCGAACATATTGAAAAGTCGAAAATAATAGATTATTTAAACAAATTATTAACTTACTAAAAGTAAACAAATACATTCTGACATAATAAAAAATGAAATACTCATTTACACTATAATACACTTATAAATGTATCAGTACTATACAATCTATTTTATAATTAATTTAACAATACTAAGTTAAGGACAAGTTTAATAATTACCTTTGACCCTATGGATTTGTCATATATAAAATTATATGCCAACACTTATCTGGATAATTTGTACGGTTTATATAATGAATCCCTTAAATGCCAATTAAAAATTAATGCGATTCGTTCCCTAATTCCGCGTACTTAACCGTATGTGGTGTATTGAGTGGGGTAGAAAAGGAATAAATAATTAAATCCTCTGAAACAAGAAAATTTTTCGCAAACACTGTCAAGGTCATTTTATTGCTTTCCAAAGCCTTCGGAATAATTTTATGGATAGCAGTTCACAGAAAAGATAGTACTTCGGAAAGACGTATATATACGTCTGGGGAAATTTATACGTCGGAGGGACTATCGCGATTAAATTCGTATTGTGGATTTTGCATCAGAGTATAGTATTATGGAATTTAATACATCGTTATTGTATGGAGAGGGGCACGATGCAAATTATGATTGAATATTGGGTCACAAACATTGAAAGTTTGAGAAGCACTGGTTTAAAAGATTGCTATCAATAAGCGTTTCTACATAAGCAACGGAAATTTGTTGTTTCAGTTTTTTCCATTTAATTATATTACCACCCATAAATAATAAAGCACGTAACAATAATTTTTGATCTGTGATTAGAATTTCAAAATACAGTGCTTATAAATTCAAAATAGAGTAAATAATTTTTTTGCTTAAGTATTTTGTGTGAAAACTCGGTTTATATTATACACACTAAGTTCTTTTCCTTATATATTTTCTTCATATCTTCCCTTAAATGATATTTATTGAAAGTAGTATCGATAAAAGTCTTTTACGAAATATTTTGAAAATTTCTAAAATTATTTATTTAGTAATCTTTCCAGATTCATTACTGAATAGAACTGCATTATATAAGCTTAGATATTTAAAGGATTTTACTACATAGTTCAGACAACTTCTGTATTTATTTGAATCTAAGCCGCGCATAATGTTAATGCCATTGGAAATTGGATGCAACTTAAAATCGAAGACGTAACGTGATACTGACGGTTAGTTCATACATGTGTTTAAAATTTTTTAATACTAGTAAAACACACAAATGAATTATTCCCATCTTATTAGTTCTCATTTAATTTTTTGTAAAAATTTTATAAATATCTGATCTTTATAAATCTTTTACACTACCTCTTTTTATTTTTTCACCAAAACGTGTTGAGAATTTGAGATGCGGCTTAGAAAAGATGGCCACTTAGATTCGAATAAATATGGTATTACATTTCTCAACTGCATTAAAAGAAGCCAGTGTTTCCATGTTATTCTTTTAGTTCTTTTCCCATACCACTCGATTTACTCCCATCCGAAAACACCCAGTCAAGTTATCCTACACATGACTGGATTTTACAAAAGTGATTTTAAACCAAGCCAAATAAAATGAAAAATAAAACACCTTTACTGATAATCATTATAACAAGTGAGAGAGAAGAAATGCAAACCAGTATTTCCGGTAAAAAGCATCCCAATATTTTAATTGCCTTTTCTTTCTTTCGCTTGCGAAAGCCATGGTGTGTTTGTGCTCTACACACACTTCTAATTTTTGCCGTCTATCTCTTTCCCATTCCACTCCAGCACTTTTCTTCAATCACATAATCTCAATAAGAAAGCGAAAAGGCAAGAACTCGATTATAGATGAACGTGCACCGTGAGTTTGCATAAACCCGATCTAATTATAACAGGAGATCACAGACAGAGGCTTCTCCATGAATTGTCTGAACGATATCTGGTTTGACGCTGGAGCCTTGCCTTCGCAATGCAAGCCAAGCGAACACATTTAACGGATGGTTCGGGCCTTCAGGGCACCAGAGGTCTTGATTTGTATGCACGGGAGGAACCATATATTATACTCGGAGGGTCGTGTGCTGTCTTTGGAAGGTTTGTAATGGATTCCACGGAGAGGTTTTTGACTCGGTCGGTGGTTGTAATTTGAGGATCAAGCAATGTGTTGTTGACAAGCGATGGACGATCGTTCTTCCGGAGAGGGTGGGGCTTGATTAGAAAAAAAAAAGAAAATAACGAAAATAACAATAAAGTAGAATTTGGTTTCTTGAGCCACCCCTTTTAGTTTATAACGTATGTTTTTGGGAATTGTTTTTCACTTAAAAAGATTGGGAAAGATTTGAGATTGGCTACTAGGTGTTCTTAACCAAAGGGTTGATGGGTTCAGTTGATAAAAGGAATAGCTGGATTTTATGAGGAGTTTTGGTGAATGGAGTGAGGAATGTTTGTATGCTATGTATGCATCAGGACATTGTTATCAATTTAAGGCTGCACAATACCCTACAAATTTCAAATACATCGAAAAAACTTTCTTTTTTGCATTTTCTTGTGGCCTGTGTCATTAGGAAGTTTGCCACCAAATTTCAGATCTGATAACAAAATAGTTTTTAAGATATTTGAAGTTTTCTGAGCTTAGGTTTTGGTTTCGGTTTCCTTTTAAGTGAATTAATTAAAAAAATTTTTGAGCACAATCAGCTCTTTCAGTGTGAAATGGTAATTAATTTAAATTTTCATTACTAAAATCGTTTCCACTTGATTATGTTTTGAGTTATTTGCGTTCTCATAGTTAAGATTGATTTCAAGGCCAATTTTTGTTTTAAAAAAATAATTTATATAACTTAGAAACTTCTTTGTTAATTTTTTTATGTTGAGAAAATGTAACGGACAAAACTTTCTCAAGTTTCTATCAGAAACAATATTTAGAAGAGATGGAATACTACCCAAAATTATGTATCTAAAAAACAGTCCTTTGCTGATAGTGCAAAAAGACTTTCGCGCAAATACAAGTATTAGAGATAAAACTGAATTATTCTATGATGTGCCAAACTACATTATAGTAAACACATTGTAGAACTATATTATGATATTTGAGTTCTTGTGTGTAGGGTGACTTTAAAACTTGCTAAACTTCCCCAATTTAATACTAAAAAAATTAAATTTTACGTACAAATCTGGTGTGATTTTTAGTTTCAGTTAGTATCATTATTATGTTCTATATAAATGCTTTGTGTTTCAAAACTTCTGCGAAAATATTTTGTTCAGATTAGGCTGAATAAGTGTCGCCGTAACAAATATTATCAATATTAAGCAAACATATATTTTGAATTTAAAAAAAATGTTTTCAGTCATAATTAATTAAGGTAGTGTTTTGATATAGAACGTAAATTAGAAAGTAACATATTAAAAAACTAGAGCTTTAAAAGCTCTAGTTTTTTGCCTTTGTTTATGCCTTTACAAATTTTAAATTCGTTTTTTTCAGACTTTTAATTTTGAAGATGTAGGTATTTTCTAATCCCTAAGGATTTTTTTTTCTGTTCAAGATAGAGTCTTGAAATTTTTTGTAGATACTCCCATACGCGTATGTTCTATAAAAGTTGGACGGATTTAGGTCTGAGATCTGTAGTTGCTTTTTAAAAAAATGCTAGAGTTAATATTTAAAATTTTTCCAGGTTTAGCTAGAAAAATAATTATTAAAAATCAACAAGGGAACATATTTTCAAATCCATACTAACCTTTGTTTACCATAATATAAGAAACATAAATTACAAAATAACTAAAAAATTAAAAAAAATTTAACATTATGTAAGAGTTTGAAAAACTTCAAAAATTCTTAATTTTTTAAAATTGTAAAATAATGCCTGGTCAAATTGAATTTTGCTTTCAGATACAACTTAATAATATAATCTGACATGAATATAAAACATAAATTATTTTTACTGTTACTGTCTCCAAAAAGAAATTTTTGGAAAAGGGAACTGTGTAGTCTTAACATGATGGGAAGAGTTTGATGTTTGTTGCAAGGAGTTTTTGACTAGACTATAAATGGGTTGATGTGCATTTAGAGAAAAATGATGGGCTTAATTTTATGTGTAGAATAATTACTTTTTGTTCATATTTTAATTTACAAGGTGATTCTAACTAAAGTTCCAATTTTCAAAATGCTTTAAAAAAAAGAACCTCTAGTTAAAATGACTTCAAATTTGAACTGAATATGCTTGAAAAGAGAAGAAATGGTATGACATTGGAAAACAGTTCCAAAGAGTATCAATAGATAGCATTGTAGAAACCACTTACAGCTAAAAATGGCCTTTAGAATCGAATTATGATGTGATTGGATTGAATCGCACATTAAACCAACTATACTGTTCAATTTCCATGAATTCTTCGATTTTTCGACGGAAAAAATGACGTCCAAGTCATTTTACAGTTGTTGCGCAACTAGTGTAAAGCCCATCCACCACAAGGTTGTGCTACATTTAGTGGTGCGCACAAAAGGGGGCTACTTGGGTCTGACCCTCCCTACCGAAGCTTCTGATTTGTTTTTCGATTGGTTATAATTCTATGTGAAGGCCTAGTGGTAGAGTGGTAGTGTTTCGCGCTTCCACATTACAGGTCCGGGTTCTATTCCCGGGCTGGGCAAGGTCGACTCAGCCCTCCATCCCTACTACAGTTGGTTGATAAATGAGTACTAAGCTTGCTTGGGCAATCAGCTCATGCACCTCAGAGCCCAATGGTCATGTATACTGGGATGGGCACAGTAGGCTCTGGACCTCAGGGACTGTTGCGCCACTGAGTTTGAGTTTTATAATTCTATGTATATAGTACATAAAATTTAATTAAATATTTGTTTTTTATTAATTAATTTTGTTAATTAATGCGAATTATTTATCCAATAATTAATTGTTTACTGTTTTTTGTTCCCGAAAATCGTCCAAATCAATAGAATATGTTGGGTGGTGCATTGGGGATGATACGAGAATGGTGGATTTTCGACCCTGCCCCCCTTTGAAAAATTCCTGTGTGCCGCACTGGCTAAATTGGAGGGGAAAATCACAACACACACACCCCCTCATTCAGGTCGTTTTACATGTTAAAAGAGGCCTTTCTTTCTTATTAGTAAAACCTTTCTGAATTCCTTTCAGAACCATTTTATAATTATTCTTTAAAAGTACATCTGTATTTTATTTTTGTATATATCCGTAGTTTAATTTTAATCTACCAAAAACTTATAAAGTGCTATTCTCTGGCTTAACTTTAATTAAGTCAACCAATCAACCAATAATAAATGGATTGTCTCAAGAAACAGCATTTTCCTTTATTTAATTTTTATTTCAGTTCTTCCAAGACATCGGAATTTTATCCTGCTTATTTAGCTACTCTTTGATTGCTGAAACAATTTTTCAATCTTTACTAAACAGGAAGTATAACTGTTAACACATAGAAATACACTTTCATTTAATGAAACATTTTATTTAAGCTACTCGAATAATACACTTGCCTCTAATACATTTTTCCGAGTTAATCAATTACAATTAGTCAAATTTGATTTTTTCTTTCTTTCTAGTTTTATAGGAATTGTGGGGAAAATACTTTTTTCTCTCACACACACATCCTCACATTTGTCTAAAGTACTAAGAGAAAAAGAAGATGCGAGCTTGTGTTCGAATTCGAAAAATTGAACAAGGAAATTCAGTTTTATTCAACTATTTAGGTTTCTTCAAATATACTTAAAACTTTGCAAACCATACTTCACATATAACTTCGAAGTGCTATTCATCGTAATTACAAAAATTTCAAAAACATTAATTTTAATTAATTAATTACTTTAAATTAATTTTTTTACTTGGAGGCTAGAACAATGTGAAGGCAAGAAGCTTGTTACCAAGCTAAATGAACTTTTTGTAAACAATTTTCCGAAGGCCGAAATAGCTGAATTAGGTTCCCTTTGAAGTAATCGAAATTGAAAGGTTTTTTGGAAATTCAAATATTTAAAATTTGAAGGAATTTAATCATTTAAGAAGGATCTTCTCAATTAGAAACTTGCTATATAAAATAAAAACATCTTTAAAGTATAGTTTATCAAGATCAAAATTAAGACACACATTCAAAGATTGTTCCCAATAATTAAAATTTTTTTTTAAAAGTTCAAATGTGAACACAGTAAGCCATTATTTGTTAGATAATTTAATTAAAATTCCCGTTTTCAAATAAAAAAAGAATTAAGTCAGTTCCTACTTTGAATGGATGAATAGAAAGTACTTAATGAACGATTGAAAATTTGAACAATATATATAGGGAGAGAATGAACTAATAGTAGGAACTGAAAGAAAAGCAGGATTTGTCTGCCTTTTTATAACAATGCACACCAGGTTTGGCTAGTTTGGCTGAAAAACTGGTTTTCGACGCCAACTTTTGTCATTTTAACAGTTACATTGTTACGACAATGGAGACGATTCTAAGTTGTTAAAAACTGGTAATTAATTAAATTAAATTAAACTAATTAATTAATATTTGAAAACTATGTTAACATCAAGTGTCATCCACTACAAGTTTAAAAAATTTATTTGAACTTGATTGCATGAATAGAAAGTATTTTATTCACGACTGGAAATTTGAACAAGATAAATATATATATATATAAAAAATTGGCAGTTATATAGAGACAGCCGATAGAAGTGAAAACTTAGAACTTTTAGTATTAAACTTTGAAATTTCATAATGTTTGAATTAAAATTATGAACATTAATCCGGTTTTCACATCTATTGATACTTCGAGCAACAATTATATGCATGTTTATATGGTTTTTTATTATTCAAATATATTACGGGCTGAACAAAATCATGACAAAATATAAATACAAGTCAATTGAAATAACAATATACAATCATATTATTTATGGATAGTATTTGTATTTACTTAAGGTATCCGGCTACGTTCGGAATTGGTAGTTTTGTAAAAGCGTACAAACGAATATTTTTTTAAATGTTTAGTGTTTTTTAGATCAGAATACGAGTATAAAACTTCCTTAAAAATATTATTACAATACAAATTATTTAAATACAATATTTTGGCAATAAATGAACTATTTATTTTCAAAATGTTCTCCTTTTATGAAAAATGCCTCTGTAAAAATATTTTGCATATACATGGCTAAGACTTCTCCAGAGAGCCTGAACTAGGATTTCATAAAAATTCACATTATTTTCAGTTACTACCAATTGAAATAATTTTCGGTGTTTTTTTTTGTTAAAAATTCTCCACTAGGCTGTATTAAATTATAAATAAATCCACTTCTAAGTAAAATATTTCAAGCATCCTAGTCCAGACTCTGTACAGAGGCCTGAGCTATATATAGGCAAAATATAATTACTATAGAAGCATTTTCCATAAAATGAGACTGTTTTGAAAATAAATAATTCTAAATTCATTTTTTGCCGAAAAATTGCATTGAATAAACTTTATATTGTAACAATATGCTTAAAACAATTTCATACGTGTATTCTAATCTAAGTGACACTAAATATTTAAAAAAAATATTCGTTTTTACACTTTTGCAAAATCACGGTTCCGAACGTAGTCGGATACCTTAAATTTCAATGTACTTGATTTTTAACATTATTTTAATTTACATCATTGTCATCATTAATTTCAACAATACTTAGACTTTTTGTACTTTCCGTTATTTCATCATCACGTGGAAGAATATTTTGAGGATTTGATGCATAGTTTGCCATTATTGGTTCATCTAATTGTTTAACGTAACACATGAGCATGCCGGTGACGTGAACCCATAAGATTTCCTGCTACCAAAAAGTGCCCAATGCGGCTACAGAAGTTTTCACTTCAATAAATCAATATATATAGAGAGAGAGTGAGCTAATAGTAAGAATTGAATAAACCATGTTATGAAATTTCTTTCTTGAATGGATTTCTTTAATCGAATTAGTTTTCATGGTTAGAAATATCGGATATGTGCTATTAAAAAATTTTATGATATTAATTTATTAATAAATTGAGAAAAATTTTTGACCACTTTCATAGCGATTTTTTTGTAGTGATAAAACATTATACATGTATCTTCAGATATTGAAAGGTTGAGGTACATATGTATGCACTTCAAAAAAACATTTAATTTTGAAAAAAATAATTTCAAATGAAACTATGTTTTGTATGTTGTTTTACAGAGTAAGTGACAGAGCTATATTAACATCACACTATAAAGCAATACCAGGGTAAATTAGTAACAGATCTCGTAACTTTGAACCGCAACCAGGTGACGAAAACGACTCACAAGCTAACACCTCCTCTTCGAATTGCCGCACCACAATAATAGGACTACGAGCCACGACAGATTCAACATGCCTCAGCTTCACTATGTGGCGGGACTGCAGTAGCACTAAGTCTCGAGCTTATGACACAACGGTCACGAGTTTGTGACCATGACCATTAAGCTATTGCGGGTACATTTGATTGATGAGAAATGACTTTAAGGTATCCGACTACGTTCGGAACCGTGATTTTAAAAAAGCGTATAAATGGATAATATTCATGATATTTAGTGTCACTAGATTAGAATACATGTATAAAATTGTTTTAAGGTATCCGAGACTACGTTCGGAACCGTGATTTTAAAAAGGCGTATAAATGGATAATTTTCATGATATTTAGTGTCACTTAGATTAGAATACATGTATAAAATTGTTTTAAGGACATTTTGACAAAAAAAAAACATTATTTAAATACAATATTTCGGCAAAAAATTAACAGAATAACATTTTTTCAAAATGTTCTCCTTTTGTGAAAAATGCTTTTATTATATTAATATTTTGCCTCTGTATAGCTCAGACCTCTTTACAGAGTCTCAACTATGATTTTTGAAAAATTCACATTATTTTCAGAGTTACAACCCATTGAAATATAATTATCGGCGTTTTTTTCTTAAAATTTCTCCCCTCTGTTGTCGTAAAACATGGATAAACCCACTTCTAAGTTATATATTTCAAAAATTCTAGTTGAGCCTCTGTACAGAGGTCTGAGCTATAGACAGGCGAAATATTATTATAATAGAAGCATTTTTCACAAAATGAGAATATTTTGAAAATGGGTCATTCTATGTTCATTTTTTGTGAAAATAGAGTACTTAAATAATTTTTTTTTGTAATACTATTCTGAAAACAATTTTATATACGTTTTTTAATTAAAGTGACACTAATATCATAAATATATTCCATTTATACACTTTTGCAAAATCACGGTTCCGAACGTAGTCGGATACCTTAACAACTTCTATCTATCGTCTTTTAACGAGCTAATCAATATTGATCGATCATATTTTCTTGTATATCATCTGCAATTGGACTCTTTCAGCTGAAATAATTTAAGACTTGTAACATTATATGATGAAAGCAATGTTTCTAAACACAAAAAAATAATTTTTCTTATCACATATTATCATTGTAACTTTAAAAAATAATCAATTTAACGACACATCAATTAAAACACAATCGATTTAATGACAACTCTTTTGAGAATTGGTTTAACCACTTTCATACAAGATAATATTATAGAACATACTTTGATCTTACATTAACCACGCTGTCAAAACTAAATAAAATGGATTTCACCATCTGAAAATATGGTTTGATTGTATTTTTTATGCTTATAGACTATTTTGGTCAAGGATGTTTACTAGATACAATAAAAATACTTCCTCTTTTGTCTGGAAAATTATTATTAAAACACAAAAGGGAAATAAAAAAAGTTATTTAAATGAATCTTGTGTTCATTACTGGAAATGGAACGAACTCCCGAACGTTCCGAAATGTCTGCACAGACTTAGAACACTTTTTCTTTGTTACTCAGAAACTCATCAAACGCATAAAATGCAATCATCGCCTTCAAGTTAAAATGCAACCAAGCGAAGTCAAAAGCAAAATATTTATATACCAAGTCCTTTGTGTGGCCATGCCGCTACTTTTTCATGTATTCGAAGCTATCTTCTTTACATAATAGCGATCCAAACGAAAGGGAAAAAAATGTTGCAAATGGATTTCCCTTTTAGAGATGTGTGCGTGCATGCACAATTTAGAAATCACGGCGCAAATGGAACTTCTTTCAAAAAAATCATCGAAGCATGAAGACGAGAGCTGAAAAACTTTTTTCTTACGCAAATAATAGCGTGAGCAATTTGTTAGATGCGTTATCTGGTAAAAAATATTTTTTTCCCTCTAGTAATTATGTCTTCTAGTACATAAAAGTACTATTATTCATAGATCGGATCATTTTGCCCAGATGGAATCTTAACAGTTCCCTCCAATCTGGAGCAGTTGTTCTCGTGCACTTTTTTTAAATGGCGGGAAATATAAATAAACAATCGAACCAGAAAGTTCTGCACGCATTTAAGCGAAATCGGCAGTTTAACAAAAGAACCTGAAATGGTACTTCCCTGATATTTATACTTCCGATATAATTTTGCTTCCCCACCCGTTGTGTTTTTATTTTATTTATTTTTTATTTTGTGAAGTTAAGTTAGCAGCAGACGGCGTTTGACCGCGTTACGATGCTGTAAAAAAGAAAATGGCGGAAGAAGAAAAATTGCTGTTGTTGATCGTGAAATGTCTCAGGGCGTTTTGTTTCCCCATCAAAAGGAGATATTTTACCTGCAGTCGTTTATTTCGTAATAAGAAAGAATAAAAGAATGTTATTTGTCGGTACAGATGACAGTAATTTACATCTCACTTGCATTTAAGGAATAATTTTCCAATTTGTTCCATGTCATTTTGACAGTTTATCTTTTGAACTTTTTTTTTGCGTTCCAAAGATGAAAATGACTCTTGATGTCCTTAATTTGAGAAGTTTGACAAGATCAAAAGAAAAATAACGTAGTGCTCCAAAATAGTTTTTTCTAATCTTAGATGGATATTTTTATCTTCGTATTAGTGCTATAAAATAAGTATGATACAAGCAACATTTATTTCAAAAATATCATTTAATTTTATAACAAAAGCAACTCATTTCAGGTGAAATTAAACTGGATTAAATGTTTTCGATAACAAGGTTTGCAAACTCATTCATATTTTCATTCAGAAGTTGAAAATTACTGATTTATATACGTCAAAAGTTAAAAATTATGTAAAAATTATGTTTACAAATTATTTATAAAAATGATTCGAATACTTATAAAATTCGAAAAACTAAAATATTTGAATAATTTTTCTTACTGCAGTTTTGGCAATCTACAAACGAAACGTGCATACATAAAAAATAAAATTGCGTAAAATTAACAACACTGCTTAGGTTATTTTTAAAAATTTTTTAAAAATTAGGAAATTGGAAGTATTAGATTCTTTTATTTTCCTCTTTTACTGCAAAAGTCATTTTCTTTTTTGCAGATAGGGTAAATTAAAATACAAGTATTAGTAAATTATTTATCGTTTATATCAAAGCATACAATCGAAAATTGAAGGCATCCAAATTCACAGAAGGAAGCATATTCTGCGTTGAAAATAATTTTATTCTGTTATTATATATTTCTAAGAAAATCTATTAATGAATATCTATACATCATAAATTAGTAACAAATTATTACATGTTGACCACCCAAAATTCAACTTTAACCCTTTATCTACCGACGGTACTTATAAGTATCACTCACTTTAAAATTACATAGCATAACCATTTTTACGAATGCTGTGACGATACTTAGCAGGAATATTATTTTTAATCTACTCTTCCAATATATATGACAGCACGGGTTCTATGATGAGCATTTTAGTGGGGAAGGCGAAGAGTTTTAAAGCAGAAATTGCGTTTTCAGCGGATTGCGAAGTTTGTCATATTTGCTCCGAAAAAATAGTTAATGTCAAAAGGTAATTGTCTTACTTTTTTTGTATGTTAATGAAGACCTTGGAAAATGATTTGACTATTTATTTTAAGTGAACAGTGTATATAATTAATTTTACAGAGGAATATCTTTAATTAGTTAATTAGCTCTAACTTATTAAGTTTCCCAAAGTTAATTATTTTGTTTATATATATCCCTTAATTTTCAATGTAATGATTAAAAAAAATATTACATGGAAAAAACTGCAGTAAATCATAATGTGGTAGATAAAGGGTTAAAAGGAACTAGGGAAAACAAAGCTATAAATTTTTTTAATGAGTTAACACACGGTACAAAGATTAAATGATTGCCATTTGACGATCACATTTTTTCCGGAATATATGAAACTGCCCACGCAAAACAACAAAAACATTGGATAATTTAACTTTGTTGGAAATTCAAAATCTGTAAGTTCGATAGAAATTTTTATCTAATTAGAATCATCTCAATTGATAGTCTAATAAAAAGTAACCAATTTCTGTAATATATATGCTAACTGAAAAATTCTTAATTATTGTAAAACCAAACGTTTTCAAGGAAACTAACTTTTATGTTTCTCTATAAACCTCTTCGAAAATATTTAAGTAAATTAACTATATGAGTAGGGCTTGTTAAAACTTCCAATTCAGCACTTGATGTTCAAATTATTTTGTTAAGAATTTTTTAAATCTGAAATATTTTTATAACTATATGTTACTTAATATCTCTAAAAGCTTTTGAACAGGATATGAAAAATTCGAGTTTGAGTTATTTTTCCATTATTATGTCTTTACGACAGAAGCTGTCAAAATTTGTACATATATATATATATATATATATATATATATATATATATATCTTATTTTATTATTTTTTCTCTTTCAATAGTTAATGACCCTTATTTTTTCCCGTTATTTCTGCATGTATGTGATAAAATATGTACTATTGATATCAGGTAAAAATAGTTCATTCAAGTTTCAAGTTTAGTATGCAAGTATCAAAAATTACTTTAATTTTTATTGATAATTCTCTTTTAAAATATAAATAGATTACTTATATATATATAAGTGATGCAGGTTACAAGCATCGATATGTACATTGAACACAATTGTGAATTTGCAATGCATTCATATAAATATAATTATAGACATTGATGTGAATTTGTTTACAAAAGATGATAATCTATGTAAAAAGACAATAAGTGGGTGATATACTGGATAGAAAGAGGAAAAAGAAAAAATACGTTTATATGTGTGTATGTATTAAAATGTGCCTGCATTCTTATACACTATCTCTATATACCAATAAGTATTTGGACACTCATGCAAATGTGGATATCTCTGGTCCTGATCTACGTCACGCCTTCAGAACTCTTTCCTACAATATATAAATATATTGTAGGAAACAGCATTGACATTAGTCGTGTGCAAGATGCCACGAAATTCAGAGCTGTGTGACTTTGAGAAGAGCGTAGTTGTCGGATAACACAGAAATGGTTGATTTTTAAGAGACATATATAGTGAGTTAAGCAATGCAAAATCGATAGGAGTTTCCGTGATTAAAAAATGGAAGGCGAGTGGGGATTGTCGGAATGTGTCTCGATACGGCACACCCATGAAAGTAAGAGGTAGAGACAGACAAGTACTGTCCAAAGAAATTCGGAAAAACCACTCCAAATCGATATAGCCAACTAACTCCAGAAGGTTCGACAAACATCTGGGACTATTTTTTCAGAAAGTACCATCTGTAAGGAACCACATTTGCTTGATTTCCATGGTAGCACTGCCGCCCCAAGCCACAGAATCCAACCTCGCTGCTGGTTGAGATGATGCAAGGCACTTCAAAATTAGATCTTGGTTATAGGATCTCTGGAGTGATAGATCAAGGTTAAAACTACCAGTTGGTTGGCAAAGTCTGGATTTGGCATATACCTGGAGAAAGGCATTTGTCAGAATGCATTATACCTACACTAAATTTTGGCGGAGGAGGAATTATGGTCTGGGGATATTTCTCATGGTGTAGACTGGGACCCTTGATCCCAATTCATGATAAACCCAACGTCGACACCTACTGCATTTTTCTAGACAACAACGGGTTTCCTAAGCTGAGGCAATTTTAAGGGTTGGATCATTGTTATTTCCAAGATGACAACGCCACTTGTCATGTTACGAGGTCTACCAGGGATTAATATGATGACAATAAGGTGAACCAACTAGACGGTCTTCACAGAATCCAGAGTTGAATCATACAGAAAACCTTTGGGACGAGTTGGATAGCTGAATTAAGTGCTGCAGCAAGCATCCAACATCGGTGAAAGAATTTGCATATTTTTTCCAAGCCGAGCGGAAGAAAATATTAATGTCCATCATTCAGAAACTTGTGGGAAAATGCCCAAGAGGGTTAAGGCGGTAATTGTTTTAGGTGGAGGCTATGACATTTATTGAAAACGAATAAATTTTGTTTATCTCTTTTATTACAGGTATCCAATTACTTATTGGTAGACAGTGTATATATGTAAGCCGAGGAAAAGTAAAAAGAAAATCGAAACGAATATTGGGAGACATGTTGGGCAGAAGAAAAACATGTGGCTTTGGACTTATTAGTAAAATGCTCAAAATGCTAAAAAGGCACATTTTTTATTGCATATAACTAAGCATAATACTTAAAAGAATGTGAAAATGAAAAAATTATATTTTAATTTTCAAATTTAAAGTTTTCACGCTTTTTTTTAATTTTATAATTGTGAAACACAAGAAACTTAAATGTTTGCTCTTTATAAATACACTCTGCATGCTACGAAGAATGTTTCAAAAATATATCTCAAAATAATTGATCTCATACTTACAAAAAAACTTCATGTTCGTATCTCTTTTTCAAACAGTTGAAGATTTTGTGCATGTGCGCATATATATATGTATATATATACAATTTGAAGCATGATGTAATACTCAGTCTTACATTGCAATGGAGACAAAGGTAACATCAGCTCTTTTGGGTTATTTCCCCATTTTCATTTTTTCTCAAGCAACAAATTGCACATAATCTTGCCATTCTCAGTTCTTTAACGAATATTTTTAAGAATCTAAACTCTTACCTTCAATGAAAAATTCCAGCCTTCACCACAAGAAAATCCTGGATGAGAAGTACTTCAGTACCATGGACAAACTATACCTCCTAAAAACACTAGCTCTAATAGTCTCATTATACGAATTAAAAATATGGGCAAATCACAAATATAAATAGAAAAAATACTAGTGCCCGTACAGCATACGGGCAGATTGGTTGTGGCCAGTTTTCAGTAGCCCGTACGGAGCACTGGCAAATCAGTTAAGTTAGTTAAAGTGCGACATGGCCGACCTCCGATGACCATATCGTGGGGTTTCAGCGTAAGTTAGAGGTGTGCGATTCTCGAAATGATGAGACATTTTAGAATTCTTAATATGACTTTTATTAAGAATTTAACTTAGATTACTTAGATATCGAACAAACTTATATTAAGTGAGAATAAACCAAAGTACGACCGTTTAACTAAGTCAGATCACCCAATTAGATCACTTATCAATATAATTATATTATATCCGCGCCTACTCTCAATCTCAATAATATATTCGCGTTCAGAATATAATCTTCCTACCTTGGTTGAATACTCAACGTCCAATCCACTTTGGATATTTCCCCAGGTTGGCGTATAATAGTATGTACCTTGGTTGAATGGATAGATTGTGCCTTGATTCTAGGTAAGCCGTCTGTTTACACTTCTATCTTCTCTACACTGAACTTTCTCTAAATTGCCATCCCGCTCACTAAAACTATTCACTAAACTCACTAAAACCGCTATTTTCAAAAATCGACCCCCAAAAGAGTTACGGGGCGTCATAAGTAAGGGAAAAAAAATTGACAAATATGGATTTTTTTTGGTCCTCTGAGATATGCAAAGAGTTTTTTTTGTTTAATTTGCAATTGACATAAAATTAACTCATTAAAAACTTCTTTATCCTTCAGACTGTATTGTTTAATTTTTCAACTCCGCCGTGTGAAAAAAGGGTATATCAGTTAGTACGATATATAAGTAATAAGAAATTTTCAATGTTAATTATTCTCATTAAAATTTATTTAATCTGAAAGATAAATAGTTCCTCACAAAGAAGAAAATGAAGAGCATTAATATTAATAATTAAGTCTAATTTCGGAAATAGAGCTGCCAAAAATATCTCTCTCCAGTGAAAACAACTTGATCTAGTTTAGCTTCTTGAATGGTATTCATCCCGATTAGTAATTTAATCATGCTATCGAGCACCTTTCACTGAAATAATTACTCCCCGTGCAGGGACTTTTTAGAAAACAATCACGTCTCAACTGTCAAAAGTTTTTTTTTTACTTTTAAGCGATCACCAATTTGCACGTTTTCAGGAATTCGAGAAACACAACAAGGAACTGGATTTTCTAAATATGTGCGACAGAAGAGGAATCCATTTTATGTACCTTACAGCACGTTGAAGAAAGTGGATCGAACGGAAGAAATGTGTTTTGCGATATTCTAACAAGATAAGGCTTAAATATGGAGCAATTAAGAACGTCAATGAACGGGAAGACAATCTTCGGATTTTTTCGTTTTTGTAGGAGCGCTGATTGGTTGGGAGATGGTTCGAGGAAGAAGCGAGTATTATTTTGTTAAAATATTTATATTTGAATAATGGCAACTCTTAAACGATATATTCGTGCTGTCATAATCAGCTTGTTAACAAGGAATGAAACCTTTGCATTTCTACATGATCGAAAAAATGTTTCTTTTATCGCAGCAAAAAATAACTTTTGTTAAATTAATGTTATATGCAGTTTTGTATGTACTAGGTATTCATTAATTAAATAATGCATTTGCCCCCTTCCCGGCTTTTCCTGAGCTGATCTCGGGCACTGTGAAAATTTACACAAAAAAACAACAACATAAAAGCGTGTTAAAAAGGTACTTAAATGCTATCGCAACAATGCAAACCTTCTAGTAACTCGCCAAGTTGGCAACTCTGATTTCGCATGTTCCGTATACACTAATCGGCAACCATGTGCTTCATTTCATATAATATCAACAATGCGGTTGCAATAACACGTAAGCACCCAAAAAATTGTAGGAAAGTGTGATAGAATTATTTGTCTCAGTAAACGATTCTAAAATTGTATGTACTTGCAACTATAGACAAGAAATTAGTACAATAAATAAGTTGAATAAAACTGCTACTATTTTATTTAACTTATGTTTATTGATTTCTAATGTACAATTAATATATTTTCTAATATACAATATTTACTTATGAATGCAATCATTTTAGAAAGGTGTGGCTCTTCGCTATCCTCCGCTTCCACAATGTGGCCCTCGAGCCCAAGCAATTGACCAACTCTAGTGTATGGTATTGAGGCTGAAGAATTAGCCCTTTTGCTTATATGTTGAGTTGAGAAATAAAAGGTGTAATATTTTTTATTTCAAATTTTTCAGTTTAGTGGATCACATCTCACTTAAAATAACCTGCATTTTATTTGGCTTTGATAATATTTGTTGTTTTAACTTTAAGGAATCTGACTACGTTCGGAATCGGGATTTTTGAAAAAGTTCAGAAGTGAATACAGTAGAACGTCGTTTATCCGAAACAGTGGCGACCGGACACCGTTCGGATACGTGATTGTTCGGATAACCGAAAACCGAATGTGATCCGTGCAGTATATGAAACCGAACACTATACGAATATTGAAAATCATCACATGCGGGAAACGTGCTTGAAGAAAAAGCAAAGCAAGGTGCAAAATGTCGCAATTTTACCTTTATTTTGGAAAATATATAATCACTTATTTTTCGCTGTACCATTGTACACTTTCGTTTTTTCACTGAAAGGTCTCTGATTCTCTTGAGCAGCAGTAATTGAGTAGGACAGCGCTCTGATTGTTTTACGTACCACTGCATAACTGTCTCTAACGCAGAAAACACGTCAGCATTTGATGGTCCCTTGCTACTTTCGTTGCTGTCCTCGTCTTCATCCGTTTCATCGTCGTCAGGATCGGATTCTTCTTGCACGGAAGTCATCATTTAGCATTTGAAATCCACAGTCTTCTGCATCGCATGCCATCCAGGTTTCTACATCTTCTTCATCACATTCTTGAAATCCAGGGACGAATTCGCTAATTTCCTTCCTGTGGTCGTCATTGAAGTCTTTTTCTCCTTATAAATCTGAAATTCCCCAAATATCCCTGATCTTGAATTTTCCCATCACTTTTGGCTTCACGTGAAACAACTGTTGAACATTGCACTGTTCGAAAACGTATTCATATACAATACACACACAAGATATGTTCATTTTTCGCCAAAAAAATTGCATATTTAAATAGTTTTTCTTGTAATACTATTCTTATATATATAAAACAATTTTATACGTATATTCTAATTCACAGGTGACATTAAATATCAAACACATAATTGATTTATACTCTGTTTTCAAAATCCCGGTTTTCGAACGTAGCTGGATACCTGAACTTTTTTTAACCAATAATACATTTTGGAAAAATAAATCTTATTTTCCGAACGGAAAAAAAAATTTGCGTATGATAAATCCTCACCTGAAATATCTCGGAAAATATGCCCAATAAATGTTTTCACACAGCATTAAATAGCCAACAGTACATATTTTAACGATTCCTTAGATATTTTGGTACCAATTGATATTTTTCGATTAAACATTTGACACTTGAAAATACTCTCAGAACGAGTTGGAAAGTAATTGAAAAAGCCCATTGAACAACATTTGTAAATGGCTCACAGTGACAATAGATTAAAAAAATCCAAACAACGAAGGACTGTATAAGATGAAGCTTCCCAGTTCGAAATGATGTCCCATCCATCAAAAGCAAATTGTCATCGAAAAAAATTAACAGCAAACAATGCTTCAAATATAGAAACTCGTCGACTTTTTGGCTAAATAAAGTCCAGTGTCAAAATACCTACTGGGCACAGACATAAAGTGAGACGTGTGGTGATGCATTCACAATGCAAGTGACAACAATAAGACAATGATGAGATAAGGGGTACCTTTCTACACAAGGCTATTAAGTTAGTTTTCAGCCATTCCTTCCACATATAATTTGACCTTTGGAAGGTCATATTTTAACAAGGTTCGAGTTTTACTTTTCGTCTGCTGTGAACTTGCAACTTGTGCATGTCACGCCGATGATGAATCGGGCAGATGCCATCTCTCAATACGATTTCTTCGAAAGGTGACGTTTTATTTTTGGACATTTGTTCGGTTAAAAATAAACTTGAAACAAAGAAAGTTTGTACTTTTGTATTTTTCTGTCAATGGAATGTTTTGTTTGGGTGTTTTCTTACAAAATGAAAAGAATGTACTTGGAACAAGACTATGAAGAGGAAGAAGATTGATTTTCAAGAAGATAAATATTAAGGTAACAGTCCCAAGATAGCTTTCAAAAACTGGACAATTAAATGTGTTTTAGTATTAGAAAAGGTAGTAAAAAAATCCCATATGTGCAAATTATTACTTTCTTCCTTAAAATATGTGTTTTTGGAGCAAATTTGACTCATTGTTCCGAGTTAGTATATATATCTTTCAGATATTTTAAAAATTACACAGAAAAGGAAGTTTTTTTAAGTCATGGATGAGTATACAGTGAAAATAGCTTAACAAAAAACTGAAGACTGAAATATTTGTTTCGTGTTAAAGGATATTGCATAGTAAAACATATATTCAACAAAATCAAGATTATTAGAGTTTATTTTATTTACACTGATTTATGTACAAACACACATTTAATAAAAATCAATGAAACAAAAACAATCACCAGAACTAAGAAGGAATTTGATACAAAACTTTTGAAAAACAAAACTTTTATTGAGCTTTCGGAAAATAATCTGATATTTTTCTTTGCATTGTTTTTTTAGCATAAAATTGTCAACAAGTTGTTCGATATCGTCCATTTTGATATTCCTTTCACCATTAGAGCGTGCTTCTAACTATGCATACTTTTCATGATGTTCCTCATTCTGGATGAAGGGACTTAGTAGTTAGGGGATTTATATGTTTAGTAGGTACATTAAGTTGTATTGGTTTATATCTTTTTAAGTTATCTTTCCTTTCAAAGCATTCGTTGTACGTCGCAAATGTGAGCTTATTCTTTTTTTGATTTTTCATATAATTGATGGACTATGCCAAGGATCGGCAACCTTTTATCTGTGGCATGCCAAACTAACCCATTAATATGATGCAGCGTACCACTCAGTAGGACATTTTTAAAACAATTCGATTCCCACGATAATGCATGCAGAGTTAGAGCAGCGTTTCTCAAACTATAGGGCGCCTCCCCCCCCTTTGAGGGGCGTGATGAGTCTACGAGGGGGTCGCGAGCATATTGAAAAGTTGAAAACTAAAGATTATTAAAAAAAATTATTAATTTACTGAAAGTAAGCAAACAAAATACTTTCTGACATAATAAAATATGAAATACACATTTACACTGATATAATATACTCATAAAAGTATCAGTACTGTATAATATGTATTTTGTTATTAATTTAACAATACTAAGTTAAGAGCAAGTTTGATAATTACCAGTGACCCCATGGGCTTGTGTATTAACACTTATCTTGGTGATTTGTACAGCTTATAATTAATTCCTTAACTGCCGATTAAAAGTTACGCGGTTCGCTCCCCAATGCCATCTTTTTCCACGTAGACGCACATATTTTAATGTTTTTTTTTGGGGGGGGGAGGAGGAGGAGGAAAGAAATAAAAATAAGCAAATCCTCTGAAATGAGTAAATCCTTTGCAAACATTGTCAAGGTCCTTTTATTGCATTCCAAAGCCTTCGGAACAGTATTATGGATAACAGTGCACAGAAAAGATCGTACTTCTGAAAGACGGATATATACGTCCAGAAAATTTATGCTTTAACTGAGTGAAACGTTTATATACATCGTCGGAGGCACACAAGTGGTTAAAGTCGCATTGCAGCCTTAGCGTAAAAGCATAGTATTATTGAATTCAATACATTGTTATTGTATGGAGGGGGGTGCGATGAAAATGATGATTAAATATTGGGTCGCGAGTATTAAAAGTTTGAGAAGCACTGAGTTAGAGAATAGAAATCAATAATACAGATTTATAGTTTTAAAATAAATTAATTTTGCATCATTTAAAGATATTTCTTCCCATAAAAATAAACAATATAAAATACAACTATTTCTACAATAGAAAAAAAAATTAAAATTGTACATATATTATGTATTTTCAAACATGTTTATTAAAATTAGAAATAAACAAGATAAAATATAAGTATTTCCCTTCATTATAGTTTAATAAATAGATAAAGGGAATTTTTTTTTAATACAAACTTAGTGTTTGCACCGCTCTATACATTGATATCTCAAAATCAGGGGTATAATTTACAACTTTAAATTTGACACGATTTTGAGCATTCAATTGCTAACTATCTTTATGAACTCAAAATATTTTTTACCTGAGAAAATATTTTTTTACTTAGATATGTAGAATCAAGAGAGGAAAGCAGAGTCCATGAAGTTTTCTCACTTCAAACAATTAAATCTCTCCAGCAATGACATTCAATAATTTACAAAATTTCTGTAAATTTATCTTTAGAGTTGTCTCAGATTTTTTAGTAATTCCGCAAAATATCCATAACTCTGAAGATGTATGTCAAATAAGGTCCTTTACAAATTTATCAATTTCCATCCACTCAAGAATTGACAAATTTGTAGAGTAGTGCAGAGTGTCACTGAAAATTGGGAAACTTGGCATAGGCTGTTGACCCCCTTCTTTATACATCCAGTTAGAATAAATTGGTGAATAATTAAAAACAGACACCTAGAAATTCAGATAATTTTTTAATGTTGTTACGGGCTCAAGTATTTTTCATTAACATATCCTTTTGGGTTCTTTGGGGCCAGAATAAAGGGCAACTCTTTTCCAACAAACCCAAGAAGCAAAGCGAGAAGGAAAGATGCAAATTAGGAAGCTTTTAAATAACAGAAGTTTAGAGTAAGCTAGGTGGCATTTGGGGAATGTTATGTTAGTGCGTGTGGCAAGTGTGAAGAGTATTTCGCGAAGTTAGGTGACAGTCAAGAGAGGTTACTCTGTACAGAGAGCCCTTAGTCAAGGTGCATACCATTGCATGCCAGTGAACCGCAACTTCAACTAGGATCAGATAGATTGATACTTCGTGGGACATTAAAAGGTAGGAGTGACCATTTAAATATTTGGATCTGTGATCGCATTGGAATTGAGCTTAGGCGAGTTAGTTATTGATAGCGGTCCGGGTTACGCTATTTCGGTATTATACATATTGTGTGTTTAGCCACCGTAGATTCTCTCATATCATATTATCTAATCTGTTATTGGTATAAGTTAAGATCTTAATAAAGTCATTTTAAGATCATGGCAGCTTCTAGTTCTTCATTTATTCCTAGACCTTTAGCTCACGCTGATAATCTAGAAGAAGGGCACCCGAGGGGGGAGCCCTTACAATGTGTTGAAAGCAATCTAACCGTTACATCCGGATATTTAATAAATGGCTTCCTTTTTATGCACCATACACATACAATTATAAACACGATTTTTCAAGAAACCATTGTAACCGTATGTCAGATATGAAAAATTAGTTAAGTAAATGATACACACGTGTGCTAAAAATGTTAATGATTTATCTAAATGAAATTACCACCGTGTATTTAACTTGCAGTTATTTAATCTTTTCATAAAAAAATCATAATAGCTCTACTGAATAAAATTTCGCGTTATATATTACCATTAGATCACAGGTTGAGAAGTTCTGCAACACGACTCAGAACTTTAACCTCTGCGCGATCAGATGGCACTAGGATGAGCGTAGGAAGACCTAGATTCTTTCTGGAAAAGTAACATTAAATTGGAGGCAGAGTTCACATGATGAACAAAACATGAATTTATTGTTGACAGTAGAAAAAGCAGAGGAGGATAGGTTTCTATTGCTATCAAAACTGTATTATATTCAAGATAGGATAATCAACTGTTAGAGAAAAAATAAAAAATAGTATGGAATGGAATAGAGAGTATGAGATGATATAATACAAAGTTTTTAGACGCTTGGATTTTATTTTCTATTTGATTAATGTGAGGAAGTTTTTATTAACCCGCAATCACTCGCGCAGGGTGTTCTGTACACCCCAGCAACAATAAAATCCTTCCAGGATTCAAAAAAGAATGTGCAGAACCACGATTTTTTCTGTAGCTGCTCATTTTAGGTCATTTAACCTTCAGGCCAGATGAAATCCCTCTTTCTCGAACGATTGGACTGTAAAGACCTTCAAAAGTTTATCTGGGGGCTGAGAACTCCCGCGAGAAGTTGAGCATTTGTATACAGTCTGCTCTGAATGTTTGGAAAATGATTAAAATATTATTTTTCTATATATACTTTCTACTATCATTATCTCATTAATTATAAAGTATATTTCTTACTGGTATATACGTTTTATATAGTGGTTTATGAAAAAATATAAAATTATGTGTTTTAAAATGTGAAAATTTTGTATGTTTAGTTTAAATTAATGTTAGTCTCATTTATATGCAATAAATTTAATAATTTTATTTGTATAATACAAAAACACATCTTGTACTTTATAAATATGTATCATAATGACTTAATTTTTTTTTCATAATTAAATACACGTGTTAAAAGTTTGGGGTGTTCTCTACACCCCGCGAGTAACGACGGTAGCAAAAACAGGCGCGAGTGACCGCGGGTTAACGTCGTACTATGAAGCATCACGAAGGCTGTTGGCGACGAACCTCGATCGAGTGACGAGGAAAACAGTTCAGCTAGAATTCCCTCTTCAAACTGTGATAATACGCTAATGTGTGTCTTTGAGCTCGTCAGATTTATAATGTGCATCAGCCCCTCTACAAGATGGGTCTTCAGTGTAGGGATGGCGATTCTTTCCGAAAAAGATCGATTTTTAAATCGATTCGAATCGTAACCTGATTCTAACTTCGAATCGATTCACAAAAAATAATTGCGGTCTAAAAGATAGATTTCTAAAAAATCGATTTTTTTTTCAAGTCTGCATTTACAATGTAAATATAAATCCATTTTATGAAAAACAAGAAAGATACTGTAATAAATTAGGGAATTTTTTAGTTCAGTGAATTCGACAATTACAATTAATTTTATTACCATATCAAAGTATAAGGTATGAAAGAAGACATTTATTTTCTAAATGTATTTGTTACATTAAATTAAAAAGTTTAGAAAATAGATAATATAGCTTATAGTTCCCAATGCTTAATATCTAAGCTTTTTCAAAACAACAGTCTGTGAAGTCTACAGGGATCCAAGCGGTTCCGCTCATCACTTGTAATGTTGCCGGCAATCAAAAATAGGCGCTCACAAGGAAAAGATGATTTCACGATACTCATATGCATCATGGCCATTGAGTGAACGTGATGATAGAGTTTTTCTGCCCTTGCAGTAAAGTATAGGATCATACTTTAGGTGCACAATTGACTGCGATAAATAGTGTTTAAATTCTTCGTTTAAGCCCTGACATTCCGGTGCATTCAACTAATTGTAAGCAATTTTACGGTTTTTACTAAAACAGAAAAATTCGAATGCCGATTTCCTAGGATGAAATATCGATTCACTGAATCGATTCAGTGCTACATATTGATTTAAAAGATCGATTTTTTGGCCCGAGAAATCGATTCTTCGATTAATCGATCTCAGATCACCATCCCAACTTCAGTGGTAGTAGGACTCATACTGATGACACCCCGGCCTAGAGTTCACGACCATAGCCACTAGGTTACCACGGGTAGACTTGATTGAAGAGAAACACTTTTAACAATTTCTGTCAGTCATCTATAAAAAATGATCAATATTAATAATGTTTTTCTGTATGTCTTCTGATAACGAACTTTTTTATAGGGAATGAGTGATTTTGGATTCTAAAAACACCCCCTTCGAATAAATAACATATTATTTGATGCATCTTATGGACTGAGGGCGTAATTGTTTAGGCGCTGGTCTTGTACTTCCAAGTTTGAGGGTTTTACCTCGGCCCAAGTTGGTGGATTTTCATGATGCATGATTATGCGGCATGTTAAAGAGCCATGAAGTGGTTGTTTGACAGGCGCTCTAGGCAAAATTAAATTCTTACTACAATTTTACATCGTCAGAGATCAGGTTCCTTCCTCTGGGGAGAAAACTGAGTGTCAAATTTACATTGTAACAATCGATATCCACCTGCATCGTGATACACTATTAAGTGATACTGGTTTCCGGGGAATGTCTGCGATGGTAATTAACAATCCGTAGATCCGATTGAAAGTAACAAAAAAAAAAAATCTTAAGGAGATTAATAATATAGTAAGGTCTTATATAAATATATTTTCCTTTAAAGTGTTTTGATCTATATTTTAAGATTACGTATGTTTGATTACTTTATGTATTATATGATATTTAAAAGTTTTAATATCGTTTTAATTTAATAAAACAAAATTAACAAAATTTATGGTAAACTTAATGTACAATAGCTAAAATAATAACAATCAAATATGTGTGTGTATTAATTTCTGCATTTTTAAAACCAATACCGATGGAAAAATCTATTTTTATGTCCATTGAAAAATTCTACATTGTTCAGCATTGAAAAAGGATAGGATTGTAATTTTTTTTTCATACAGAAAAAAAATATGTGCTCTAATTAATATATGGCTTAAAAACATCAAAGAGCTTTGAAATTTCACAGTCTCTCTCTCTCTCCTTTATTACTCGTATGTTAATAATAAAAGCACTATTTTCTCACAGAAGAATACTAACAATACGAAAAAAAAAGTATATTACTAATTAACCAGGGTGTATATAATATTCTCCAATAATAGCAATGCTGAACGTAGATTACAAAAATAGTTATTAAAAGAAAGAAGCAAGAGAAATAGTTAAAAATTTCTATTCTAACCATCCAGCCCCTCTTACAAACAAAGAACAATAAGTACATTTATGTATCGAACACCACCCTCAAAGTAGGTCGCTCTTGTTTCATTCTTAGAATCGATGGGTCGGAGATTGCAGATCAAGTGCGTTTTTAACCCGCCTTTGAATGCCACCTCGTTAATAGCAATTGGAACTCTCGATTATTCTGTGTTGATAAACAGTTACCTGTAGAAGAAACGGGATTCGTAATTTGAAGCACAAGAAAACTTCCCAAAGGTTAAACTAGAGCATCGACCACTCATGGCTTTGGTTTATTGGCCTGGTCAATTCTCCGCTCTGAGACACAGAATAGGGCCACTTTTGGACAAGTTTGCATTGGTTGAAGGTCAATACACTTCATGCCTTAAAAACCGTTACTTTTTCTTTTCTTCTTCTTCTGAATTGGTTTTTTATCACCTGGAAAAAGAGTTATATTATGAATTTTCGCCGTCGCACGTTCGCTTTAAACGGCGCGTCGGCGGATAATATTATAAATATAGCACGGAAAGTAGCGATGAATCTTCCAGTTTAATCTTTCGTACGAATCTGGTGGAAATTTATTCCGAAGAAACGGTGCTTTCGGTGCGATGAATACAAAAAACCTTATTGAATTGAGATGTAAGACTGCGGCGTGAAGTGTGAAATGGCGGAATCATCCATTCGCCTGCGAAAATGTTTGTCGTCGGAAAAAAAATTGTTGGTAACCCAGATTAACGGAAATATTTTTAGAATAAACAAACATTTAAATTAAGCTTGCTTTTTAGGTGATGTTAATAAATGATATAAAGCTTTAGGAAGAAGCAAAGGATATGGACCAGAATCTGAAACATAATCAGTGTAACAACTCTTGTGATTTCTGTACGAATGTGATTGATTGCTTTTACAAATGGTATTTAACATTATAGCGGCCTTGGCGAAAAGTGAAACGGATTTGGCGACGATTTGAATTTCCTTGACAAAATTGATTTTTTAATAAGAGTGCAGCATTTCTGATCCATGGTCTTTAATTTAAGTTTTTAATATATAAGAAGGTGACAGAAATAAAAAAAATTACAAAACTTATTTTCCTCCTGCTTTTTGAAGAACTCTAATTCATATAAAAAGAAATTTATTACCTCCTAGAATGCACCAGAAATGTATTTTCATAAAAAAATTATGCTTGTAATAGCTGAGGAGTCTACAATTTTGAACATAGAAATGACAATGATGACAATTAAATTAATAGTTAAATGATATTTAATTTAAAAATTAGTTCAAAGTAATTTTTTGGAAAAAAAATAATAATCCTAGGCACAAATTACGCACACATATATCTTTGCAACTATTTACTGCTTTTCCCTGAAATCATTTTCAATATGAACCTGTTCATAAAACAATACTAATTTCAAATTATGTCCGTTTTCACTTCTAGAGCAATATTGACACAAGTTAACACAAAACTGCTTGAACCAACATAAAAATTAAAATTTTTTTAGTCAAAGCATTTCGAGTGATTTTGAAGGATTAGAGAAAATAAAGCAGACTCAAAAATGGAAAGTAAACTTTAAAGAAGTTGAAAAAAATAAAATAAAACAATTGTTTTAATGTATTGATCAATGAGGAAAGTCAATTTTTTAATAGGAAATGTAACGCATAATTTTAAAAATCCACACACGGCCACCAACTAAAATTATTTTTATGGTATAAGACTTCAATGTTAGTGCTTTTGTGGTTTAATATTATCAGTTATCTAGTGTTTCAAAATAAAAATGCAAACGCAACTTTTATAAATAAGTATCTAATTTATTATCAGGACTTTCAAAATTGTATTTGAAACGGAGTTTTTTCCTTACATCGCATTATGTATGGAGCCCGCATTATTTAGCGAAATATTTCCAAAATTAGAATGATTTCTAGCCAAAACATGCCAGTAGTCAGGATAATATATTTTCGCTTCCAAGCTGAACCTGTTTAAATAAACACTTACTATCTAAAAAAAGAGATTTGTATATTTAGATACTAACTACAAAAAAAAATTAAATTTAAAATTATGCCGCAAATTTTTTATTAAAAAAGAAAGAGATCTTAGGTTTTATTTTCGACATGTTATTTTTCTTTTGAAAACGTGAGTGATAAAAAGAGTTATTAATTTTATTATTTTTAGTTAACGAAACATTCTAATTTGCTAATGAATTACAAAATTCACTTCATTGCTTCAAGTAATGAAAGCTCATCTACGAATATTTAATAATTTGTATTTTTAAGCGAATACCTCACACAGATTATATACTACTGCAGCTAGAGAGTTTCATTTTAACTTTATTTGCATTTCACATTAAATAATTTTTCTACTATCAACGTATATCTTCAGCTTAAAATTAACCTGGGTATACTTTCTTAAGAATATAAATCTTATGCTCTAACTCTCCAAAAAACAATTTATAAACATTACATAAAGAGTGTTCTGAATAGAAATGATGACTAATGAATCCAATATCAATCTTTTTAAAGAAAAATGATACAAAAATACTCAGCATAAGACGGCATTCCAAATTTTATATTAAAACATTATCTAGCGACAAATTACTATATTTTCCATTCCGCTTGAAAGATCGTCTTAAAACAACGCCAAAGCGCTTATATTAATTGTTATTTATCAGTGTTGAAAGAAAACAGTACACTATCCATATTTTTTCTCCAAAAAGAAAGCTAAGCCATGCATAATAATTAATATTCAAATATATTTTTTATCTAAAGTGTTACGATAATTCATACATGCTAATTTCATCTACCTTCTAAAAACCGCGGAATATAAATAGACATTCTAAACTGTCTCCGAAAACGTTCTTGAATTTGTGAATCTTATAAGCGGCACACGTCTTTGAATCCAGGCGTGCAAACAAGATTCCGATTAAGTAAAACTAGGAAAAGTGTTCTTTTTTTTTTTACTTTCTTTTTTCTAAGAATTTATTTCCCTTTGATCTACATAATAACATTTATGCGCGCGAGAGGTTCATAAAAGATGACAATTTTATCGGGATGAAATCTGAATATGAGAAGTACGTAATCTGTGTGTAGGTTTTTTTGTCGTTATATCCTCAACAAAATCAGGCTACATCATCGAATTTTTATATTAACTTTTATGTATCAAAGTGATTTAATACTTAGATTCAACGGTGATACCGTACCTTTGTGAAAACATGAAACAGTGAGATGCTTGAAATTCTTTATGAGTATGAAACTGCTTTCTCTTAGTTATTTACATTTTAATGATTTATAGCCGCTTTTTATAAATACAAAACATTATTAATATTATAAAAGTTTTATAGTATGTGACCACACATTTTAATCTTGAAAAGAAGAAGCAATTTTCATTTTGTCTGTAAAATGATTGTCACTAAAATAAATCAAAACATAATGTTAATATTAGAAATACAAATTTTTTGCTTTACAAAATTAATAAACTTTACTTAATTCATTTTAATTAGTTCATTTAAAGTAACGTAATATTCAGTTTATTTAAGGTATCCGTCTACTTGCGGCGGCCGCGGTTGCCGAGTGGTATAGGTATCGGACCGTGGATTGCCTTGTCACGAGTTCGAGTCCAGTACCACTAAAGACCCGCCGTGTAGGGCAGCGATGCACGTTAAATCTGTCAAGAGCTGAAACGTCTTCCCGTTGGTGTGGTGTGGTAGTTAGGAGAGGTGGTGCCAGCTCAGGTGTCGTCCACGTCACTTGACCATGTTTCAAAATTACGTGGTCCGTCGACAAAAGCCCTCGTGTAGCTGATCAGTGCGACGCGTTAATATTCAATCAATCAATCAACCGACTATACTTGCGACAACTTTTTTTACAAAAAGGAGATTTTGTGAGGCTCAAATTAAAAAGATAAAAATAAATTATTACTCAAAAAATGTGGGAAAAAATGGGTCAAAATTGACAAAAAATTAAATAAACGAGGCCCGCTCTGTACAAATAAATAGTAAATGAATAAATTCTCCATTTTTCAAGTTTGATGTATTACTTTGCTGTTCCTTTTTAAAATGACTTTCAGGATAAGAGATGTTTTAATTTTTGCAAAAACTAGAGCACTTTATCTTAGTTATTATATGAAATTGCTTAAAAAAACAGTGATTATATTCACATAAAGAACTGAAAATTTTATAATAAAACGATTGATAAATCTGAAATTTAAAACACTTTTACTGTTATGCAGAACATACACAAAAATTTCAGCAAATTATTATAAAAACTTTTGAGCAATAGATGTCCCCGTTTGAGCTTTTCGGAAAAAAAAACACATTTCGAGTAAAACGCATTTTAAAGTTTGACATCTTATGTAAAGTTATGGCATCTGCTTTTACTAAAACACTTGTAGTTTTTGTTCTAGTGAATGGAAAATAAAAAACTTATTTTTATAAAACTAATAAGATGGCCTATAAAATAAAATTGTAAGAAAATTTGTCAATTCTTTAAAAAAAATCATGATTTTAGAGTATTCGGATACCTTAAAAGGGAAAAGGAATCTAGAAATTCTTTTTTTTTTCATTTAGTTTTGTTGCTTATTTTAGAAAGTTATGCATTTTTTCTTTATTATAGTTTATTGCATTAATATTTGTTTCATTGCATTAGGATATAAGTAAGGGTAGGAAGAATAAGGGATTATAGAAAATCTTTAAAAAGTCTCCCCAGGTTAATTTTAAGTTTCCATATTTGAGATAAATAACAGTTTCGTTTGTTTTACCATCTGGATTCATAACATACCATTTGGACATTAATTCAATATAAGTAAGTCTTCATTTAAAATGTTAAAGTGTTATAAATATATACTATTGTAATTTTTTTAATACAGAACATCTAATCATAACTGATTTGCTATTTAGGTTTCTGATACGGAATGTTAAAATAAAATAGGAATTCAGATATATATTTTTTAAAAATTACATGCTAAAAATTGGTTATTTAGGTTAATCCATCCTTTCCTTTATTTTTTTTATTTTGAAAAATAAGAAAAAAAATTAATAAAATGTTAAATATAAAGCTTGAATATTAAAAAAAGGAAGGATTAAATACCATAATATAAAGTGCATTAATATTTTTAACCTAAAAATTTTTTTCATTATTTAAAAACTATATATATATATTGTAAGTAAAATAAGATAAATTCCATGGAGAGAGAGAGAGAGAGAGAGAGAATAAATGAGAGAGAACCAATCACAAATATATAATATATATCAATCCAGTAATATATAAAGGAAAGGATCGCGCCTTGAAGCAATGTTTAACCCTGTTATCTCAATTCATAAGTCTAAATATGCTACTGCACTACTGTGGCCTATCAACTTTGATCTGTGCTGCATTCCTAAGTATTGTTTAGAGTTGTTATAATTATAGCAATTTAGGGCATGATTAATGATTTTTTATAAATATATATGTACACCCAACTTTTTTTTTTACACGATAGATGTGTTGCTAAGAAAACCGTTAAAAAAATTTACATGCGACGTATGGTAAATTTGGGGATATGTTCCACATCCCCCCCAAAATCGTTACATTCGTGTACCGTTTTATTTCAAAATCATGTAAAAAAAGACAATTTAAAAAAAGAGTATATATATATATATATAATTTATAATGCTTTAACTGTCAACTAATATCCTAAAATATTTTAAGTAACAATAAATTATGAAGTACTCTATGTTGCATAGGTTAGTAAAATAGTCACCAAAAATTAAACGTCCTACATGATTCCATTTTTAAAAATAACTTTAAAACTAACATGGAACAATATGAAAGTATTTATTTATTTATTTTTCGATTCTACAGTGGATGCTGTGTTTTTCTTATTTTTTTTACGCTTAAATTTTATCTATTCGCTATATATTTAGATTTATTACCTTTGTTTATCATACTATAAATAGATTTTGAATATCTCATCTTACATAATCATCTTTTTACTCCCCATATACACATAAAATCGAAAACACTCGGGAAATTTAAATGTTGTCTTACTCTTCACAATACAATTTTATGTTCGATATTCTCATAGAATCGGACCTGGATTACAACGAATACACGAATCCGAAAACCATAAATCTTTATTTTTCTCTCTTCAAAACAATGCGTATTTTTTCTAACAGTTTAATACCCCATGTTCTCCTAGTTAGCGACATTTCAAAGATTTCCAGCAATCAAATCGCATTTATTTTAGACGTATTCTGTCTCGACCTTTTTAAACACCCAAGCGTTTCGAAGAAACGGTTTAATTAACACTTTACGATGCCAATTTTACCGTCTATTCTTAACATTATCATCTCCTCCGACACCTGCAGAACATTGTCGTGCTAAGAGTTTCCAGCTTTAACAAGGGGTTTTGGAACAATGGGACAAGGTACTCTTGAAGATGTGGAGAGAGTGTAGGTTGTGCTATTAGGAAACCCTACTCTATAAACTGCTGTCAATAGTTATCCGGGTTTTTCAGCCATTGCCGTTTAAACAATAACGTTGATTAAGAATTCCATTTGTACAACAAGCATGGGGAAGCTTTTTTCCGTTCTTTTGTTAAGGAATTATTGGCTGTGAAAGGGAAACATTATTATGGTTGACCTGGTTATTGAAATGGTTAGGTCGAGGTTCCCCCGGTCAGCGAAATGAATTTTTTGTTTGTTTGTTTGGAGTTTTTTAGAAAGTGTGTAAGGGCCACTTTTTTTTTTTGATGAGGGTGTCAAAATTTGATTAAACGGGAGGCGTTTAATTTTCCCACGGCTTTTTGATTTTGGCGAACGGTCAGAGGATGTGATGTTCTGGGGTTTCTAGTTCATGAACAGATGATTCGTTAATGAAATGTTTTGTGTGAAAACGAAATTAGATTCTTTTCTAGTTTCGGTTCAATTAATGTTTGTATACTTTTTTAAAAAAATGTTTTTTGAAGTATTGTTGGGTTTTCTTTCTCGATTTCTTCCTGGGGTGAACTTCCAGAATGAATAAAGTTCATGCGCGCGATTCGGTTCATAAGAGCTTTGACATTAAACTTTTGAGGGATGAATTGGTAGCAGAGTTGCTAAATGATTCCCAAAGTGGTCTATATTGACCCCCAGAAGTTCACGATTGCCTGCTACGTCAACAGACAAAAAATGGGGAGGGGGATCCATGAGGGGCAAATAGGAGTTTACGATTATGGCTTTCATTTAACCAGTTCGTAACTATAATTTTAACTTTCAATAAATGGAATAAATATTCCTCACTCACAGGAGTGTAACCTATTTATTTACGCAATGTTTTATTAAAATATAAACACATATCTGTCTACCTCAAATTATGGAATATCCTGAGACAGTTTTTTTAATTGCTTTTCCTAGTGAAAAGGAATTTCAGCGTGGTTGCCAATTTTCATAAAAAAAAAAAAAAACTGGATGATATTTAGGTTTAAATCTAATAAAATTGATATCAAATGTTGAAAATATGCTAAAGAGCATCAGATTTATCACTTCCATTAAAGCCATTTGTTTGTTGCTGAACTATTTTATGTAACAGATGCTAAATTTTATTTTAATTAATAAATTCACTTAGCATATGTTTTTGTTCCTTAAATTTTTCACATTACACTTCACTACAATTAAAAATTTAAATCTTTTAAAGTATAAGTGCTTTCAAAAATATTTTTAAGTTGAGGAATTTGCAAAAATTCAATATTAGGTAAGCAGAAGTTTATCCCAAACCGAAAAACATGGCAAGGGGTAAAAAAAAAAGTTTGGGAAACTCTGTGGTAGCAGGAGGGTCAAGGTTTCGAACTTGTGGCCGGCATTGCTTTTTTGAACTTTGGATTCAAGTTTTAATGCCCCTAAAAATATACCATTAAGAAGGGCTGATGTATTTTAAATCTCTGTTGAGTGTTGGGGATATGTGGAAATTTGTAAAGTGTCAGCTCTGGTGCCGTGCTTGTCACTTGACCATGGTTCAAAATTACGAGATTCTTCGTCAACATCCCTCGCATTGCTTTATAAACTCAGATATTTATCATTAATCAATCAATGAATCAAATGAGAGCTAAAATAGCCCTGATAATTTTCTGCTTATTTTTTTCTTTTTCATGAAATAAAATAATAACGAAAGAAATTAAATGTAATGTGTTTCTGTGTATCAATTCTTAAACAATTCGGTTACTGATCATGTAAATATTTATAAAATTTGATTTGAGGATATAATTGTGATTGAAATAATTTTAACAAAAATTAAAATTTTACAAATTTGTGATAAAAAAAAATTACTGTCGTATTTTTTTTTCAAGAAAATAATATTTCTTTTTTATTTTACAAAAAGTTCATTTAATTAAAAAAAATTTTTTTCAGTATATTTCTAAAATGTATATTTTTTCAGTTAGTCAAAGTTCTCTACACAACTTTGTTTCTTTGTAAATTTTTAACCGCAGATTATTATATATATTAGATCGTGCTTCTTACGCGAAATAGATGTGTTCTTTTTCTCCTTATTTATATATATTTAGATCGAAGTCAATATTCATTTCTACGATATTTTATGAAGTATCATTTCTTTATTATTTTTCTTAAAACATTTATCTCTTAACTGTCTTTATTTCAGAATTTTCAAAACTGTTTTAAATGAAATATACCAATACTCTATTATAATTATTGCCGTTTTCAAAAGAATTTTTAATACAAGCATGGTACAAAAATATTTGCTATTTAAAAGAAATAAAAATTACCTTATTCTAAACAGAAAGAATAATAATATCATTATTGCAAATTAAATAAGGAATATCTATCCTCACAAGCAAATTTTACTGACATTAAGTTTACTTAGACATAATATAGCAACATAATCGTATAATTATTTATTTTATCTGATCCAATCCCTCATTATTGCTCTAATAAAAAATTTTGCAACAATTCTACAAGAGATTAAGAAATCAATTATCTCATCAACAAAGTGTAACGCTAGCTATTAACTTATTTGCTTTGTCAGTATAACGAAAAACTAAATCCGATGAAACTGATAGCTAAACAGTGTTTCAAAGTCATACTGCTATAATTTGATGGTCAGTGAGATATCCATGTGAGAAGGATCGCTATTTGCACTCATACCCTCTTTGCTAGCGATCATTTCGTGCGACAAACCGAGTGCAAAATAATATTACGTACTCTGAAAGATCACCGGTTGACAATTAAGATATTGAATGGGAATCAGAGTTAGATGAAAGATTCGTAATTCCATCGGCGAATTCGAGCGAGCGTGAAATTAAGTAGAGGAACTCGCGACATTTTTTTTCTACAGTTGATGGAACATGACGGAACACGGAAGCTTGACAGGCTCAAGGTCGGTTTTTTGGTTTGCACGGTTGGTAACAGATGCGCAATTTGCGACAGGGTGCATCTGAAGGACCATGCTACAAAGATGATGCTGATAGCTTTGCATCTTTTGTTGAAATCGCGTGAATGATGGGAATCCATAGATGTATATTCTTTTTCAATTCCCCCCTACTATTAGTTCACAATCTCCCTATATATATCTTGTTCAAGTTTTCAATCGTTAATAAAATACATTTTAAAGCACTCCGTTGAGCTGAAATTTTATATACATGATATTATTTGGGATGATAATACGGTAATTTAATTATAATTAATGGAAATTAATTAATTAAAGCTAATTATTCAAAGAATTACAAATACAGCCACATCCATACTTTAAAAGGTTTTTTTCCCTTGCATTTTAAAGCGCTCATTTGAGTTGAATTTTCTACACACTATCGTTTTGTGTAAAAATACGATATAATTTAATTATTATTAATTAAAACTAATTTATTGAAATTAATTATTTAAAGAATTACAGATACAGCCATGTTAGATTCATTTTTAGCGACTTGGGTCAAAACTTGGGAAGATTTTTTTTTCTCACATCTTAAAGCATTCAGTTGAACTGAAATATTATATCCACGATTGTTTTTGATATAACAATACGATACTTTAATGATAATTAATGAAACTTAATTGCTACTTAATATTGTGTTTCTGTCATATGCATATACAGATTTATATTGATTGTAATTATTTAATAAAAAATAACTAAAATGAAAAAAATTTTGTTAACCTAAGTAAGAATTGACTTAAAAATTTTTTTATATTACTTGTTTCTATATTGAATTTAAAATATTGTTAAGAAAATTAATTTCGTAGACGTTAAAAGGTTATAAATTCGAAAAGGTTTGGCTTGTTAGGTTTATGAAACACTAGCTGCATGGCCCAGCTTTGTACGGTCTTTCTCTTTCCCTCATGACGATAGCAATTATTGGTGTGTGTTTGTACGCGCGCAATGTGAGTGATTTCTAAAATTATTTCATTAAATTTCCCTTTTTCGAAATTCGTTCCACATATTTTCAATTTAAGACAGGTTCCCCCCCCTCTCTAGCCCGGAATAACACGGGGGTTTTTTTAGTGTAAAATTATTGTGTGTTCCCTCTTCCCCTCCCCCTCACAGATAAGATATAGCTTCAAATTTCGATGTATGACTTTTAAAAAACAATATTGCATTAGTTAAAAAATTATTAATGTGAAACAATAAAAAGAAAACGCTTCTAATGTTAAGAATAAAACACACAAAAAACTTTCATCATTTTTTTTTAATAATAGTTAGTTTCTAAGAAACTAAAATAATATTATAAATTTCAGATTTTCATGAATCAATCCATCGTTACGTATAGTTAGCTTAAAAATGTCTCTGAAATGTATTTTTATCCAAAATAATGGACGATGTACTTTTTAATTAACAAATAATTAATTTAGTAATGAAATAATAGAAATAATTCTTTTAAAAACATATATATATTAATTAAAATCCATTTTCTATAAGTAATAAATAAAAGAAAAATTTACAGATAGCTATTGAAGCGATTGCTTTTTTTTAATGCTTGAATAAACATAAATATATATATATATATAAGTTATAAGAAATTAGTATGTGTGGGAAAGCGTAGATATATATTTACATGTACTGAAAAAAAACATTCGAAAACAAAAAAAAAAAAAACTAACTGATAAAAACATTTTGATATTTTATTTTAATTTCATATTCTTTCCTTCCACTGTCATTGTTACAAATTTTGTGTAATGAAAGCTTAAAATAGTGTAAATAATTTATATTAGGAAGTGTAATACATTAATATTACTTTTTGTTGTACTTATTTTATGTTAAAAACTTGGCACCACCTCTCCCCTCGAAATCTACTTTTATTATGAAATTAAAAAAATAGTGATTACACTGATGAACGGAATAAATTAAAAGCGAGAGTGCACTGAGGCATGGCGTAGACAAATCAAAAGGGATAAAAAAGATAGACGAATGCTGTCACGAACTTTTTTGCAGATGGCAGAATTTTTTCCTACTTTCTTGTCAATTGTCGTTATATTTTGAAAACTTCACACAATATCTTTTTTAAATTATATCCTTTGAGTTATTCTGATTTATAAGCTATATTATTGTAAGGTTTCATTAGAATCCATTCAGTTGTTTTTGCGTGAAAGACGACCAAACATCCTCACAAACTTTCGCGTTTTTAATATATATTAGGATGAATGTGAGAAAGAAAGAGTTATACAGAAGGTCGTTCGTACTTTATGGAAACGATTTTGATACTTAATTTTTACCAATAAAACCGTATTTATGTGGGCAATTTGCTCCTATTCGATAATTATGATTCTTAATAATAGCTCCAGCTCGAATGAGGTTAATTTATGTGACGTCATAGTCACATGATAGTGAAAGCCACGTGATTCTAGCCAATCAATTTAAAAACTCATGTGACGTCATAGTCACACGATAAAAACTATATCTTGTGTTTCCAACTAATCAGGTAACGCGCTCCTGTGTTGCCAAGTTTTGCTCTTTGCAGAAACTTTCTCTTAAAAAGTACATATGTATACAAAATGCATTTTATTTAAAAGTATAAGCATAAAATACGACTTTTTTATTTAAAAAAAAAATCTTTTTGAAGAAATTTTTTTCCCTACCATTTAAACATCTTTACCCAAATATGAAATTTGAAATTTTATCTGAGTTTTACAAATAGAACTAGTACAATTAGTTAAAAGTTTGTTTTGAATTCAATGGAAAACACAAATTTGTTTTTATCATGTGACTTCATGAATCAAACCCATTGTTTACAAAAGTAAACTTTTTCTTAGTAATGTTATGCAAATTTTACCGCAAAATGCCATCAGTTGAGCAACAGAAAATTGATTTTCTTTTATTAAGGTGAATTCACACCAAGGCGTACAAACGTCGAGTGTCAAGCGTCTAGCCAATCAGAGACTTCATTTCGCCCGAGATGAAGTTTCTGATTGGCTAGACGCTTGACACTCGACGTTTGTACACCTTGGTGTGAATTCAGCTTTACAGTCATTTACATATACTCATACATCATCGAGTGCTACCCCAAATTTTCGTTTTTCAACAGCGATGTTTTTTTCATATGACTTTCTGCAATTTATTTTTCTTTCAGTATTATGTTTTGGCAAAAGCAGAGATGAACTTTAGGTTTAAACATCTTTTTTAACTTTAAATTTTCTCTTAGTATCAGAGACTTCACTTTCTTGATAGTTGCCTGCGTTCGAACAGACTTTGGGTGATTTTTCAGGGTCACGTTTTCCTTTTTCCTTTTAGCTAGACGTTTCTTTCCTTTCAGATTTAATAAATTATAAGTAACTTTTACTGCAATTCAATAACCTAGATTTATTTATAATTTGTTGATACGAATATTTCTCCTCGGAAAGCGCAGTTACGTAACCTACGAGTCTTCTTTCAATTTTAGAAGCCATTTTTAAAATAAATCTTTTGTTTTATATTCCAATCAACAGAAAACATTAGTAGACGACTATTTTTAAGTTGCCAAAATTTTATCTCGAAATATAAACGAGAAAATGAGTTACAAAATCATTTCCATAAAGTGCGAATGACCTCTTCTGTATTAACGTAGTACTATAAAGCAAAACGAGGGCTATTGGTGACGGGCCTCGTAATTTTGAACCACGGTCAGGTGACGAGGACGACAACTCTCTGCTATTACACCACGTCAACCGATGGATATTGAGCCACGACACATTTAGCATGCATCAGCGCCTCTATACGGCGGGTTTTCACAGGCCGCCGGACTCGAACTCTTAACACGTCGGCCACGAGTCCGTTACCATAACCACTAAGATATCGGGGCCACTATGAAGCGCGAAGGGAGTTCTTGAGTAAAATATATGTATATAGTTTGTGTGGTTTTGAGAAGCGAAATTGTAAAATTTTAGGAACACAATTCTGATCTAGTTTTTCAAATGTACACAGCTAGCCACCGTAAATGCAACACCCTGAAGGAAGCATGCAAATAAAATGAAATTTACAACGTGCATAAGGGAGGTGAGATCTGCAAATGATTAGAATTTCAGTGCAGACACACATCACGCACGCCTGTGGCGCCACCTCAAAGCGCTATTTAAGGCTTGGAGATTTCGACGATATCAAGTTCGGCAATTGTGTTTTTCTTGTGGTTTTTTCAAAAAACGATCAGTTATGTCTCGTAGAAAACAGCAATCAGCTTTTGATCAAATATCCGAGTTCGACAGAGGAAGGATAGTGACCTACCGAGATTGTGGATTATTTTTCAGGGAAATCGGTAGTCGTGTTGGACGAAACCAAACAACTGTAATGCAGATATGTGACCGTTGGATGCAGGAGGGTACGAAGGACCGACGTGGTCGATCGCATCTACCTCAGTGCACCACTTCACGTGATGTCAGGCAAATTGTGCGCATGGCAGTGACGGATCTCTCAGTCACATCACGAACCATAGCACAGCACATTGAGTCTGTAACACATCATTCAGTGTCTGCGCGTACCATTCGACGCCGTTTACAGCAGAGTGTTCTGTCCGCAAGACGTCCATTGCTTGGTGTATCCTTGACGCAGAGCCACGGACGTCTCCACCGCTAATGGTGCGATGAAAGAAGGATGTGGGTGGCAGAATGGAATGAGGTTGTCTTTCCTGACGAGTCACGCATCTGTCAGCAACACCACGATGGTCGGATTCGAGTCTGGAGACACCGTGGAGAGAGGATGCTGAACAGCTGCGTTATGCACCGCCACACTGGTCTTGCACCGGGTATTACGGTATGGGGCGGAATTGGATATCACTCTCGCACTCCACTAGTACGCATTGCCGGTACTTAAAACAGTCAGCGCTACATCTCCGAGGTGTTGGAACCAGTTTTCCTTCCTTACCTTCAGGGCTTGGCCACAGCCATATTTCAACAGGATAATGCGTGACCACACGTGGCACGCATTGTCCAAAGGTTCTTCGTCAATCACCAGATTGAATTGCTTCCCTGGCTGGCTCGCTCTGCGGATCTTTCACCGATAGAAGACATGTGGTTCATGGTTGCTCAACGATTGACCCAGGTTACACCCCCAGCTGCCACACCAGATCAACTTTGGCAACGTGTGGAAGCTGCGTGGTCTGCTGTACCCCAAGAACACATCCAAAGTCTCTTTGAATCAATGCCGAGGCGTGTGGTAGCGGTGATCTCCAACAATGGTGGCTAATCTGGCTACTGATTCTGGCAGGAACTACACTTCACAGAAGTCTATAAATTTAATCATTTGATACTTGGTCAATATGTTATCTACAAAATAAATTTTGTTGTGCTATCTCTTGTCTTTCTTGGTGTTGCATTTACGGTGGCCAGCAGTGTATGTATGAGCATGCTATGATTTTACGTACTAGAAATCGTTATGAGTCATATAGTCTTTTAAATACTACTTTTTATCTATATCGTCCAGCAAAAATCGTAGAAAAGTTGTTGTGATGCATCAAGAAACAAAAATACACGAGTTGTATAGTTACTAAAGTACACAATTTTTTTTTTAAAAAAAAGGCATAATTAAAAAAGGACAGTTTTTATTTCGTAACTTCTCTATTACTATCAGCTTTTAATGGAGCTAATGGGAAGCGACTCTCAGTTTAGGCCTATTCTAAATATTTATAATGAACAAATACTTATCGTTAAATGCAGATACTGAACTTGATTCCTAGAGCTTCCACTAAGAGGTTCTTAATCAATTTATCCGGAAGCACAAACAATTTTCAAATGTAATTAACTCTCCCTCTCTGTAATTTAACTCTCCCAACTCTTAATTTAATCTAACAAGAACACGCTCAATGGACTAAATTCATGATGGTCACATGATAAAAGCATTCACGTGTTTCCCATTGATTAAAAATTGACATACTAGTTGTTCAACTTGTAAAGTAGAGATAACAATTAAAATTCGATGATTAGGGGTAAAGAGTTCACGTGTTGAGAGAAATTCTTCAAACAAACTTCAAAATTAAAAAAAGCTTACATTATACGAATACTTTTAAATTAAGTGTATTTTGTTTATTTATGTGCATTATTATATCGTTGACAAATATGCACTTTCTAAAAAAAATATCTGCAGAAAGCAAAAGTTGGCAACAGTGAAGCAAATGAATTAATTGGCTGGAAATGCGTGATTATATGTATGATGTAATTATGACGTCGCATTAATTTATGAACTGATTGGCTGAAAACAAGTGACTATGACGTCACATGAATTTAGTCCATTGTTAAATTCTCTTTCTTTAGTGAACTCAAATCACTTAAAATTAAAATAGTAGTTCTGCATTACAAAAATCGTTGTTCCTTTACAGCAGAGGTGTCAAACTTATGGCTTGGGGGCCGCATGTAGCTAGCATCGAATATTTTTGTGACCTGGCCAATATATCAGCACATCTTAATGTATAATCTTTGGAAAAAGCAACTGAGAAAAAATGAAGATTAAAAGCACTTCTCGGCAGGCAACATGAACAAATCAAGTTTATATGATATGGCATCATATCAAAAATACACAGAAAAAATTTCAAATCCTAGGAAAAATTTGAAACAAGAGATTTAAAGATTTTAATTTTTTAAAAGACACATTTTGTTTGTTTTCTTTGATTTTCTCAATATAAATATAGACTCAGTACACAGCCATATGCAACTTGAGTGCGGCTCAAATTTAAAGGTAAATTTCATTGAAGTGGATATGTTTGAATTTTACAAATATTTACCAGCCACGTTTGAAAATACACGAAATGTTAATTCTCATATGAAATTATTTCCATGTCTGGAAGTACTTATTGGTGCAATCATTTATTTTTATTTACGGAAAGAAATGTCTCCTGTTAGAAATAGTACACTCACCTTGGCACAGTTTTGAAAATATTCACTGCGAACAAAATTTCTCCTGAAATAGGAAAGATAGTTGCAGAAAATAGACGTCAGTGTCAGGATGAAACATACTAAATTTTTGTTGTTCTTTTATATATGTTTATTATAATGTATTATACGAAATAAACCTTTTTAGATATTTTTTTGCAGCTCACCTAAACTTAAACCTTCTTTGCTTCGACCAAGTTAGCCTTGTGACGGGGCTTTATCGCGCCTTTCACTAAATCCGCTTGGGGAATTTTTGGGACCAGAATGGTATTTCATTCCAACCAACTCAAGAAGAAAACACGATATGCAGATTAGGAATCATTATATATATTGGAGCTTTAGTAATCGCGAGAAGAGTCTTAGGAAGTCTTAAAGAGTCTTATAAAGAGGTCGGATGTAGGCCGTAAAGTATTATAGGAGCCATATAGAAGTCAGTTCGAAGACAGAAGGTTGCCTAGTAGCTGGATCAATTTGGATTACAGTAATATGTAGGAGATATAAAGATTGGTAGCTGTTCGCCGTGGAATATTGGCAAGCAATAGAAAATTAAACTTTAATGATAGAACGGACTCTAGTTAGTTAAGGAATAGGCTATAGATAAAGATTCGGAGGTTAATTCATCATAAACATAGTGAGTAGGATTCAATGCGCTATTTGCTAAGAATTGTTATTTACGTCATATCACTTCTGATCATTTTCTTTTAAGACTTGTGTTGCACTGCTTAATATAAATTGAGGGGGTATCACAGCCTTTGAGTTTGACACTCTTTATTTAGAGAAAAAGGCTCTCAAATCAAACAATTTGCTTGGAAATATTTCCAAGTAAAAATTAATTTATTAAAATTAGTAAATGCTTGCGGGAAAAAAACGCGTGGAAACACCTCTTTATAAAAGACTAATATGGTTATTCTATTTTAGTTCTATTCCTTATTCTAAACCTATCGTGAATAAATCCTTCATTTATATTTTAAAACAAAGAAAGTAATGAAATGTATTGTTCTGAATTGGAATTATTGCTTAAGTAATTAGTTTCAAACTTTTTTACACGTATTGAAACTATAAATAAGGATGAAAATAAAATGAAAGATTATTCCGAATCACATTAACTGTAGACAAATTGATTGTTGTAAAAGTTTATCGGTTGATAAACTTGATTTGATATTGTTTCCGTAAAGGTACATAATGAGACTGCATTTCGTTCTAATAAATTAGAAAGAATTCATTTTTAAAATTCGAATAAACTTGGTGGAATAAACTGACAAGCAACCATGCTATCAAGATAATATTTTTTGAAAATAGGCAAATATAAACATAATATTAATTTTATGAAATTTTACTATTAGAATTCAAAATAAATGGTAAGCTATTATTAAAAACGTTCTTTTCAACGAACGTTTTACTTATTATCAAACTAGAACAAAATGCGGTTAAAATAGTACCCTGTATATGATTAAATGACTTCAAAAAACTGAATTCCTTAAATTAAAACAATAGAATAATGCTGATAAAAGTAGTTTTACTAAGTACAAGTATATTAACAAGAACGGTAATAAACAAGTAATATAAAAAAAATTTTAAGTCAATTCCTACTTAGGTGAACAAAGAAAATTTTTGTTTTAGTTACTTTTTATTAAACAATTTCAATTAATATAAATATGTATATACATATAACGGAATAACAATAGTAAGTGGGAATTAATTGTTATTAATTATCATTCAAGTATCGTATTGTCATCCAAAACAATCGTGTATATATAATTTCAGTTCGACTGAATGTTTTTAAACGGGAGCAAAAAAATATTTTAAAGTTTTGACCCATGTCGCTAAAAATGAAGCCAACGGGAATGTCTCTGTAATTCTTTAAATAATTAGTTTCAGTCAATTAATTTTAATTAATTATAATTAAATAAACGTACTGTCACCCCCGCAAAAAAACATGAACAGAAAATTTCAGCTCAAATGAGCGCTTTAAAATGTGAGAAAATACTTTTAAAGTTTTGTCACAAGTCGCCCAGTAGCCAAAAATGATGCGAACGTGGCTGTATCTGTAATTCTTTGAATAAGTAGTTATAATCAATTAATTTTTAATTACAGTTAAGTTACTGTATTGTCATCCAAAATAATCGTGTATATAAATTTTCAGCTCCTTGAGCGCTTTAAAATGTATTTTATTAACGATTGAAAATTTGAACAAGTTATAGGGAGATTGTGAACTAATAGTAGGAATTGAAAAATCAATTACCTTAAACTTTTTCTTAATTGCAGAGATCATTAAATTTTAAAACATGTTTCTACTTATCTATATTTAACTTAACGTATCTTGACCTGGAACTTAAATTAGAGTTAATGTGATACTCACTGAGTAGTTAATATTCAGTTGAAGTATGATAAAGAAAAAAATGCAAAGCAAAGCAACCTTGATCTAGAACATGATATGAAATAACCTTTATGACTCTCCAGAACATGTTCTTTTTAAAGGCAGAAATATAATTATAAAAATATTTAAAAACAAAATATTTAAAATAGTGAATATAAAGAAAGATTAATGGTAGTTAAGAGAGTAGAATATGGGGAAAATTAAACATTAAGAAACATAAAAAGGAGTGTGAACAAAGTTGATAATTGAATATAAATTTTAAAAAGTATATTTTGTGAAATCTTTATTAGCCAACATTTTGTTTTTCCATGTCGAATCCCTTTTAAACTTTTGTCTAAGCCTTAAAAATTATATATATATATGTGTGTGTGTGTGTAACTATTTTTTTACAAAATTATTAAAGACAAGCTACAGATTTTATTTTAACTAAAATTATATTTAATATTATGTAATTTGATTGTTAAATGATTTCATATTTTAGAAAATATTTATTTAACATTTATGCGATGTCGAAAATTATATCTCAGATTTACTTATCTGCTAAATTGTATGCTTTAATATATATAATTCCAAGCCATTCAGATACTTTTCTAATAATTTGGACTTAGAAAAGTATTTTTGCAGGAGTTATGCTTCATATTTTTTATAACAAGTTTTAAGTTATTTTGAGGAAATTCTAGAAGGGG
>BMAV01025923.1:263436-305909 GCA_019973955.1 Trichonephila inaurata madagascariensis
AAAAAAAAAAAGAATTCAACCATAAGCAATGCACATTACAATTGGGTTCTATTTAGATAACATCTTGGTTCATCTCTTTAGTTTTTAGTCTGTAAAAAAAATTGTTTTTTATTCTCATATATATATATTTTAGGAATACACATTTTGAGATTATAAGAATTGTGTTTCAAAACTGAAGAACAATGTCGTCTTTAAAGTAATTTTGGAACATATATTTTTATTGCGTAGTTGCTCTCTATTTCCTCTCATTTTCCACAATAAAAAAGTATTCTAAAATTTATTCTTTTATATATACGTACGAATGGGGTTTTGAAGTAATAAAAAAACCATTTTTATATATATTCACATATAAAGTAAAGAACTGTATTATATTAATCTTACTGAAATATTATAAAAAAAGACTCCTTTGTTAAAAGAAGTATTTTTCTCTGCAAATAGTGGTTCCTGCTTTTATTTGAGATAGTAAGTATTCCATCGCCAAATTGGAACACATTTTTATAGAGTAAGGTAGAGAAAAACTCTTTCTTGCACGTGTGTTCTGAGGTACGATTTATGTGTGGCCGGCTTTAGCCATCTCACGAAAGAACGGCTCATTTGTTCCATCCAAGACTTTCCTCTTCAATTTCAATTACTAAAGCGCCTTAGCAGGAAAAGGAAGGATAGTTCGCAAACACCCAATAATCCTCTTTATTTCAAATCGCAGGTGAATCTGAAGAAAAATTATTCGTGTAGAATAATGACGCTGCAGAACGCGCGGCTTCATGTGAAGTGTAAATTTTGTCCGACTTTATAATGCTCTACAAATACCGAAATGGAATGCGGCTAGGAAAAGGAACTTCGTTTTTCTCTTTCCCAATTCTTAATTGATTGAACTGAGCAGTATTGAGTGAAATCGGATTTTTTAAAAAATTTAACAGTATTTAAAAGGAGATAAGGTTCCAACTACCTCGTTATTTTTTTGTGCTGCCATATGTCAAGGAGTTAATATGACTAATTCGGAAGCAATTAGACCTGAAGTTTCATGGAAAAAAATCCTCTAAAGTAACAATGTTCTGGTTCCATTGTACAAATAGTGCCGAAAGTTCAGATGCAAAATGCATTTCAAGTTGTGCTTCTATAAAATCCTTTATCTCTGGAAAAATGTGGTATTTACGTCGAACTGTGAAGCAACATGAGGGCTATTGGTGACGCACTTCGTAATTTTTAAACATGTTGAAGTGACGAGGATGACACTTGAGCAGGCACCACCTGTCCAAATTTCCACACCAAGCCAACGGAAGGACTTTGACGGCCTTAACGCGCTTCATTTCTCTACACGATGGGTCTTCAGTGGTTGTAGGCTCGATTTCCTAGCATGCTGTGAGTTCAAGCCTAGTATTTCTGAAGACCCGCCGTGTAGGGTGCGATGAACGAAAAATCTGTCGAGAGCTCAAATGTCCTCCCATTGGTGTGGAAGCTAAGAGAGAAGGGGGCCAGCTCAGGTGTTGTTCTCGTCACTTGACCATGGTTCAAAGTTGTGAGGTTCGTCACCAAAATCCTTCGAGAAGCTGAATAATGCGACGTTAATATTCACTCACTGACTCACCTTGGCATGCCGTCTATGAGTCCGTGACCATGACAACTAGGCTACCACAGCCTCAAAAGTGCTTGATAAATTTAGTAAAATGAATTTTCTTGAACGTTGATCAATCTAATTAATACTGAAAACTGCAAAAGTTTTGTAGTTGAAACACTTTATCACTAGAAAAATTAAAATTTTGCGAACAGCATTCCTTTAAGGTATCCGAATACGTTCGGAATCGTGATTTTGTAAAAGTGTATAAATGGATAATACTTATGATATTTAGTGTCACTTGGATTAGGCAATGTATATAAAATTGTTTTAAGAATAGTATTGCAATAAAAAATTATTAAGTACAATATTTTGACAAAAAATGAACATGTAGAATGACCCATTTTCAAAATATTCTCCTTTGGTGAAAAATGCTTCTATTATAATAATATTTTCCCTGTATATAGCTGAGACCTCTGTACAGAAGCTCGACTAGAATTTTTGAAATATATAACTTTAGACGTGGGTTTATCCATGTTTTACGACAACAGAGGGGAGACATTTTAAGAAAAGAATGCCGATAATTATTTCAATGGGTTGTAACTCTGAAAATAATGTGAATTTTTCAAAAATCATAATTGAGCCTTTCTACAGAGGTCTGAGCCGTATACAGGCAAAATATTATTATATAATAGAAGCATTTTTCACAAAAGGAGAACATTTTGAATAAAGGTTATTCTAAGTTAATTTTTTGCTGAAGTATTGTATTTAAATAATTTTTTTTTGTCAAAACGTCCTTAAAACCATTTTATACATGTAGTCTAATCTAAATTGCACTAAATATCAAGAAAATTATCCATATATGCGCTTTTTTAAAATCGCGGTTCCGAACGTAGTTGAATACCTTAAAATAATCTTCAAAATTATTAGTTTTTTTTTTTCTTTTTCAAAAATCTTTTTATCTGTTTTAATCTTTCAACTTCTTTCTCAAAAAATATTGTTGGTATGTTATACAGAACATGTGTAACTGATTTTGTAAGACGGTGGATAGCCATTGGATAGATGACAATGAGTCTTTCACGAGCTGAAACTGCTTGACTTACAAAGAAGTTTAAATCATGTGTGAACCAGAATATATTTTTGTTTAATGGAGGCCCTGAAAAAGCTCAAACATATCATTCAGAAATCCTTGATCAACGTGCAAAACTCCATTCTGCTGCTATTGCTGATAATTCAATTCCTACACTATTAGCTCACACTCTATATATTTATTTATTTATCTTGGTGGAATTTTCAATCGTCAATAAAATACATTTTAACACGCTCAATTGAGCTGAAATTTTATACACATGATTATTCTGGATGACAATACAATAATTTAATTATAATTAATATAAATTAATTGATTAAAACTAATTATTTAAGGGATTACAAATACAGCCACGTTGGCATCATTTTTGGCGTCATAGCGACCCTTTTTTCGACTTGTGTCGAAACTTGAAAACATTTTTTTTCTCACGTGCATTTATTTAAACTGAAATTTTATATACGTGACTAGCTGGATGGCCCGGCGTTGCACGGGCTTCTTCAAGTGTACAGCTTTATACCTTGGAAGATTCCCCTTCCTTTTCAGTGTCAACACTTCCTGGTGTGTGTGTGATTTCTATATATGTCATTAAAATACTCTTTTTCGAAGTTTCTTCCACATCTTTGTCCTGTCGGGTGGGTCTATTTTCTTGCCACTTAGCTCGGTATTGCAAGGGCTTTTTCCGTGGGTACAATTTTATCCCCATGGAAATTTTCCTTTTCTCTCTGGACACCAGTACTTCTGTGTGTGTGTGTGTTACTGAGCGATGTGAGTGATTTCTACATTAATATCATTTAAATCCCCTTTTTAGAAATTTCTTCCACTTCTTCCCTTTGTCAGACAGGTTTCTTTTCCATCCGTTTAGCCCAGCTTTGCATGGGTTTTTTCAAGTATAAGAAAAACCCCTTTTTCACCGAAGGTAAAAATCTTTTTTTTTTTTTTTTTTTCAAATTTCTATTTTTGATTAAAAATTTGCAAAGCTAGTTCAGTTTTATTCTCAAGAAAATAGACATTGTACGAATTTATTATTAAATAAATACTTTAGTAATAAATAATAAAACGCAATATAACTTTGATTCTTAAAAAAATATATTAATTTGCATCAATTTTCGTTAAATAATGAATAAAAAAATATGAAGTTATGAATACGTTAGCTATGAAACGACTGCTTTTATCTGGATGTTTGATTTTTCGATTAAATACATGTAACTGTGAAAAAAGAGCTATGGGAGGGGGAGCCTAAAAATTTGCTTACATTCCTTGTATAAAAAAAGATTTAAAAGGAAATAGTACAATTTAATAAAAACAGGGCAGCATTTTCCTATATTTTAAGGTTTTTCAGTAAACTATTTCTCTAAAAGAAAATTATCAGTTGCGATGTATTATTAAAAACTAAGATCATATATATTAATTATTTTACACAATGAATACTTTCTTAAAATTGAAACTAATAAATTGAATTTGAAAAATGACTGGGGAAAATTCATTATTTACACTCATTATAAAAGAAAAAAAAAACATTCAAAAATAAAACATCTTTTTCTGACAGAAGAATCTTTTATCTGCTTACGTGCTCTCCGTTAGTGTTTTTTCCGCATGTGCACTGTAAGCGCTCAAACTCGTGAGTTCTGAGGTAGCTTTCCTATAATTAACTATTACTGGCATTTGGCGATTTTTCTAATTTTTTTGTTGTATTTTTACGGCTCCCCAAGGTGGAAAAAATACATCTTCGTTAAAAATAATTTTTGTATAAAGAAAGCAGATTTTTTTTTTTAATTACAAAATTCCAATTTTTTTTGAAGTTTTACAATAATTTGTTTCAAATTAACTTGGCAGCGTTGGAAAAGGTTAAAAAAATGTACCAATCTACTTGAAAAATAGTTTTATCTTTTTTTAGGAATTTAAATTAGAAAAATTTAAAACATTGTAGAAATTGAGATTTTAATAATATATTTTAAGTTAATCACATGTTAAAAGCGTTTATTTTTTTAAAAAAGTTAACTAATACAGTCAGTAGAGCAATGTTATGAAATTCCATTTTGGCTGAAAACTGATTTTTGACGCCATCTTTTGTCATTTTTGTAACAATAAAAGTGTTACAACAATGCAGACAAATCAAAGTTGGCGCCCAAAACTGGTAATTAAAACTGGTTTTAATTAATATCTTTTTAGTTGATTGCGATATTGGACTGAATTTTGAATTTAACCATTCTCGAATCCACTTGAACCCACGCAAAAAGTTTCATCAAAATCGGTCCAGCCGCTTAGGAGGAGTTTAGTCACATACACACGCACAGAAGATTTTTATATATAAAGATTGTTTTGGATGACAATACGATACTTTAATGATAATTAATAAAAACTAATTACCACTTAATGTTTTGATTCTGTCCTATGTATATACATATTTATATTAATTGCAACTATTTAATAAAAAGTAGCTAAAATAAAAATTTTCTTTGTTGATCTAAGTAGGAACTGAGACTTATTTTTTTTATATATATTACTTATTTTATGATAGCGCATTGAAATCCTGAAAGGATTTTGAATAACCCTGTATTGTATTTAAAGGTAAGTTTTTTTTTACCAATGAAAATATAGTTCCAAGATATTGAAATTAAAATAACCATACTGCTATTAATTTTCTTCTTGTTAAAACCTCCTATCCATGTACAATAGAATAAAATTTTGAAACAATTCTACGCTTGGAGGCACTAAGTGCTCTAAGAACTTTCCAGTCTGCATTAAACTTTCTCCACTTCGCTACTTATTTTCCGAAAATATGATGGGACTTTATAAAGCAATAAATTCCCTTATTGTGTGTGTTTTTTTTACTTGTTTCCTCGCTTTCCTTTCTACTTCCCAGAAGCTCTTTTTCGTCCTTTGTCCGAGAAAGGATAAGAAATAAAATAAAATAAAACATCAGAAAAAAGTTGATCTTCTCTTTCCAAATCGCACACCCTACTGCGATTCAAGATTTGCTGGCCTATTTTCAACAAAAAATGAACAAAAAAACTGGGCCATTCGCGGACGCGGAAATTACGGCAAAATTGTTTTGTTGTTGTTTGCTGATTGTATAAGGGTGGCTCTCTATTTTCCTTTGTAATTATATACATGTCTATAGTTCGTGAGGTAGACACGATTATGTTTAAAAGCTATAGACATGTGTTATTCAAGATACTTTAATTGTACTGCATAATAACTGTAGTTATTTTAATGATAATAAACACGTTAAAATGCCATACACACTTAAAGTTATTATTGTTTCATAAAAGAACTTTAAAAATGCACGTAAAAAGCGAATAGTTAATGTTTCAAAGACAATGCGTTTCTTTCTGAATTTTAAGATATTGACACGATGTCTGAAAATTGTGTAATTTTTGGAATAATTTACAGAGCATTTACTTTGCCAATTGCGCGAGTTTCTCATTTCTTGTTTGAGTGCACGAGAAATAATAATGGATTGATTATTACAACATTCACGAAGATATAATTTGATAATTTGTACCATTTCCGGATCTCCAAGGCGATATTTGACGGATTTATCATCTTCTGAATGTAAGCTCTTTTTCATAGGCTTACGAGCAATTCTTCGTAAAATATAGAAAATTAGCTAGTATACCCATTCTTCGCACGGGGGAATTTAAAAATTAAACTATACAGACTGAAGGATAAAGAAGTTTTTATGAGTTAATTTTACGTGAATTGCGAATTAAACAAAAAAAAAAGAAAAGAAAAAAAAGAAAAACCATGTTCACTAAATTTTAAGTCTTTAGATATAATATAGCTGTTATTATTATTATTTATGTGACGCCATTATTATATATAACTTTCTTGTGGGTCGATTTTTGAAAACACCTATCTGCTCAGCAAAAGTATCACATTGTAACAAATTTTGTGTAATAAATGCTTAAAATAGTGTAAATAATTTGTATTTGGATGTGTAATACGGTAATATTACTTTCTGATGTATTTATTTTATGTTAAATAGCTGTTACCTGCGACTTCCGTCTACGTGGAATTTTAACAAAAAAGTGTTTATTCACTTCGCAGAGCTTACGAAAACTTAATAATTATGTATTCTACGTAAAGAAATACCTATGCTATAAGTATAATATCATTCTTCTACTTTGAATCTATGTTTCTTTTTTGTTTTATTTTTTTTTCTTTGCTTTTTGTTGAGCAAGGGGTGAAAGGGACGCATGACCTTTGACACTGTCGATGGGGTGAGGACTAAAATCATTAGGATCAAAATAGGTCTAAGTAGCAGTAGGGTGAAACGCGAGCACAAATAATGCCCCAAGGAAGGAGGTGAAAGGGACGCATGACCTTTGACAATGCATTTAAGGACTGTAAAACCATTAGGATCAAAGGATATGAACGGGAAATGTCGCGAGTGGCAGCAACCTAATCAAACAAAAAAGTTTGATATAACTGCTAGAAATCGTTGAGACAGAAGTTTCGCGAAATAAAATAATCCTTATTGAATAAAAATAATCTCTATTGAATAAAAGTAATCCCTATTGAATAAAAATAATCTCTATTGAATAAAAGTAATCCCTATTGAATAAAAATAATCCCTCTATTGAAATAAATAGTCCCTGTTTCAATCGGGTATTGCTCTTTTATTTCATTGGTTTTAATTTTATTTTCCAAAAATCCTAATTTTTTTTTTCTAAAATAAAAGTAGCCTAAGTTACTCCTTGTAACATTAGCTAACTGCCAGTGAAAGTTTCGTCAAAATTGGTCGAGCCATTTCAGAGATTAGCCGGAACAAACAGACAGACAAAAATTTTAAAAATTGATTTTTTCATATAAGTACCGTATACCGTACATACTTTTAAATGCATTTAGTAAAAAGCTGTTAGTTTCAAATTACAAACAGGCACTTCATTTTTATTTATATGTATAGATGTGAAAAGGCTTATTAAATTTTAATATAACTGAAATATCAAAATTAATTTAACGTTAACTGTAGAAATTATTAAAATTTTTTCTTCTGGTTTTTAAAATTTTATTATAATAATTATTTTTAACGCGTGTCGGCTCCTGTGGCTTAGAGGTAGCGTGCCCGCTTCGAAAGCGAAATCGAAGGTACGCATGTCATATGATTATGTGGCGTGCAAAAGATACCTTGAGTATCAATTTGGCTCTGGTACTCTTGGCAAAATTAAATCACTGAAATATTTAGTATCTGATGAGAGCTTGGATTAAAATTAATTCGAGCGTCCAAATTTGGTAGCGAGGCCGCTACTAGATGGTGTCACCATGAAATAGCTCTCACATTTGGGGATTTCCCGTGTCTGTAAAGGCTAAGTTGCTAAAACGCAGCCCCGTTGAAAAAAAAAATTAATGAGTTTTTTGTCGTCATCCAAAACCAGTTTTAGGCTTGAAAATTACAATGTATGCCTCTAGTTTCTCTCAATCACTAAAACAAATCTCCACACTCATTTAAATTCTAAGCACACAGACAAAATATTTATTTTTGTTATTAAACATTTAATTGATTTAATGATATGTAGTACTTCTTTAACAGCTCATTCTAAAAATATGTGATATCAATAAAAAAATCTAACATGATTTTACATATATTATTTTTCTAGAATTATTCACAAAACATTTTAATGTATATAAGAAAAGATTAATAACTCAATTATTTTATATGCATTATTTTCTATTACTCGCTGTCTGTGTATTTTACAGATATCCCAAGGAATCTAGAAATCATTAAACGAAAATTAAATAAAACTAGCTGCATGGCTTTTCATGGGCTTTCTTTAGTTTCATAAATCTTCGCTTCCTTTCACAAAATCAACACTTCCAATATTCTTTTTCGAAATTACTTTGACTTCCTTGTTTCTTTCCCCTCTATTTAACCCGGCGTAGCACGGACATATTCGAATGCATAACATATTGACTCTTCATATCGAGTCTTCTGTGGCACCAGAATTCGAACCAATGATTGTACAGAAACAATGCTGGCCATGATTTCACAACCATGACCTACCCGTTACCGTAGTCACAATTCAGATGAGTCAAAGACTATTATTATACCACTAGAGTCAAAGAGTTTAGGAACGGTCCCCTATATTCACGCAGGTGTTCGTTGGAGGAAAAATATCTGTTTCGTGGGTTAGCAGCACTAGTAAGGAAAACACCCAGACATTTGGAATTTATTTATTGAACTGTTGGTGTTAACTGCCGATCACACACACACATTTCTGACAAAACGAGTTTTTCATTATTCGGATTTTGTAATGTCATCTTTGGAGCAGCGTGCAAACATCCAATTCTTTGTTTTTTCTCGAGAAATTACCTGAGATGGTGAAGAAAGCATACAGAAACGATTGCAGGACCAGAGGAATTTTACTTGTTTCCATGGGGTTGAAAATGAAATTGAAGAGACATCATTTTGTGGATTTAGGTGAGTTGATCCAAAATGCGTCGAAGAAACCGAAGGACATTTCCAAAAATGGATTCCAAGAGTTTTTTGAACAATCACACGAACTTTGAAACAAGTGTGGGGATGCAGGAGGGAAATATCTTGAAGGCCAATAAGATTAAATTATTGTTCTATTTTTTAATAATTTGTAATTGACCTGTTCCTGGAACTTTTTGACCCACTTGTATAATCTGTAACCTATAGGGATTCCGTACTCCAAAAACGTTGCTCTTTTCTCACACTTTAATCATTAAAGATTTTAAGAATAATAATCCAATCTTTGTCAAGAAGGAAATACAGAACTAGAATAATTGATATAATCGAGTGAATCATTAGTTAGCCCCAAAAAGTTTCGTCACCAAATCATTGTCTTTTATATTTCGGATATAGAGAACAGAATTCTGGGCGTAAATAATCCATTATTATGTCATTGACGTGTTCTGCAAACAAAACAAACAAAAAAACTGAAATTTATTTGCCTGTTTTGATGCCACCGTAAAACTATTTTGTCTCCAGGATGTTGTTGATGATTATGAAGACAGAGAGACTGGAGTATTATCGCATCAACATTCTGTTACACACTTAATATGATAAGAAAAACTATAATACACTATCATTCTAGTATTCGAATGTCAAATATTTAATTAATTTCTGAACTACCTGTAAACACAGGGAAGTTATTTTTTCTCAAAAAAAAGTAATTAAGTCCATTTAAAAGATATTTTTTTACTTGATTTCTGAGTTGATTTAGTTTTTTGTGTCACAAAATTAAAATGTGACACAAAGTCTTAAATAACGTTCCATTGTCTTACAAAAATAAACGTATTACTTTTCAGAATTTTAAAATATTTTAAATATCAGATGAAAAATATATGTCGATTCTCAGAAAACACTTTACCCACAAATTTTAATATACTTTTTTGGCAATTCTATCTACTGAAATAAAAGTTTTACATGGGTTGTAGGACCCAAATACAGGATTTTCAATATATTTTACAATATAACTTTTAAAAATGCATACATTAGAAAATATTTTTGGTGTGAATATGTTTAAGTTCAATATACAATATATTGACACCGTTTGAAATTGTGGGATATCCTGATAATTTTATTCCAGTTACCATATGTTATATTTTGAAATTTTACATAAACATTTATTTTAAGATAAATACGTTTAAAGCTTTAATTATACAACCAGAAAAAGGTCTTAGAGAATCGGAATAAATATTGAAAAAACAAATGGTCGTACAGATTTTTTAAAATTATTCCCTTTTACAAGTTATACCTTCTTTTTCATTCATTTTTGGAAAGCATTTCTTATATTACTTGTAGTGTATTTCTGATAGATAAAAAGAACAGAAGTGTGTATTTCAGTATAAATTAAATGCTTATTTCTAATTCTTTTGATCTTCGTGAAATAAAACCCTCCTATTTTCATTTTTAATCGTTAAAAAATGTTTTAGAAAGTGAAAATTTGCATTATTCATAAATATAATACAATAAAAACATGATTTTTGCCTGATATCGACTATACATATGTGTTCAATTACTTTTATATAATAATGAATTACTTCAAACATTTATTTAAAAATAATGTGTGAAAGAACAAATAAAATAAAAACATATCAATAGATATAACAATTACGTTTTTAATGATTAACTTAGTTATATTATGTCATCTACACTAACTTTTAAAATTATATACATATTGTAACTTATAAAAAAACAATTCATTCATCCAGGGAATAAATTCCACGCCCATAAAAAAACTCTAAAATACTTTAGACATCATCTTATGGCATGCAAGGAGAATTATCAAGAAAAATATCATAGTTCAGCTAAAAAAAAAAAAAAAACCCATTTTTGTAAATACAGATATTTTTTTCACGAGCTTAAAGGCATATGGTAAGTACGACAAATTAGTCTGGGAACGACATTTAAAGACCAACAGAGGAATGCATTTGCTGAGAGAGAGAGAGAGAAATCACACGGTTTTACTCAAAATATACATCGCTTCGTGTATGTTGTTGTTTAACTCTCTCTCACACACACAAAAAAATTCTTTTTTAATACGCATTACACAATTTCTAAGAATAACCATACATTCTGAACACTTTCATGCCATTAAGTTGTACCCATCTATAAAATCATTGTTTGGGGGCTTTTTCAAAAGAAATACACTAGAATAAGGAATTGAGGATAAATTATTTCATTATCAATCTTACAAAATTACGAGTACTTGACAAAAAACTTGGAATTAACCTTCAAAAGTATCATGGATCCACCAGGATATAACAACTAATGTATCTTAAAAATTTTATAAGGCATTAAATATTTGAATACTTTTTTATACGAGGATTGGGGCAAAAGTCATGGCAACTATTTTTTTCTTGAAGATACCAGTCCGGTTGGAAAATGTGACATATACAGACGAAAGTTCAAGGTGTTAACTACATGTGTGTACAACGAATAGCACTGAAATATCGTAACTCACTAATTTATTACGGTAGTATATATATATATATATATACAGGGAAATATGGCCTTCATGGTGCAAAAGAATGACAACACAGTACACATAAAGTTGACATGACAAACCTGGGCCTATAGACTCTTAATGTAGTCCATGACCCTTAATGTAAGCCATGAGCTGCTCAATGACGGCACGTGCCAAGTCATTTCTTACACTGACCGGTCGTCCCGAACGTTGCTCATTACTGGTTGACACACGTCCTTGCTGAAACTTTCCTATCCACCGCTCTACTGTACGGTATGGTAGGGCATTATTCCCAAGAGCTTCCTCTAATTCACTGTGACATTCCATCGCATTTCTCTCTCGGAGAACTGCTATTTTGATGTAAGCGCGCTGCTCAACACGGGCTACTTCCATCTCGCACGAAACTCACCAACTGACTCATTTCACAGCCCTCGCTGAGCTACTACCAACTGTCACAGAGCCATCTGATGTTCTGCACATACACACTATGTCTACAGAACTTCCACACGACACATATACGTTTGTGATCCGTTCACATATATACAAGAAGAAAAAAAAAATAGTTGCCATGACTTATGCCCATTCCTCGTATTTAAATGTAAAACATATTATTATCTTGATGCGTTTAAGTACAGGAGACCAAATGAAATACATACTCGACTAAATGAGTAAGTGATTATAAATGCCGTACTCTGAAGCAATACGAAGGTCACCGGTGACGCGAACCGCCTAATTCTGAACTACGGTTAAGTGATGAGGACGATTTCTTTACTGGAACCCTTCTCCTAACTTCCACACTATAACAACAGGAAGACTTTAAATCTCGACAGATTTAACGTATTTCAGTCTCTCTAGACGAGAGGTCTTAAGCAGCTTGAGGACCCAATCTTACACTCGACCACGAATTCGTGACCATGACCACTAAAATACCGCGAAGGGCAAAATACTCGGCTAACAAGTAATATAAAAAATCTACTAGGTTGTTGACTTAAGTAGGTCCCTTAGATTTTAGTTTTACTTTTTATTAAAGGATTACGACTAATATAAATATGTATATACATATGACAGAATCACAATATTAAGTGGTCAAATAGAAAGCGATTTTCCTTCCTAAATATATGGCGTAGGACTATTATTTTTGTGTTTGTTACTATTCATTCCTAAATCTCATTCTCAGAAATTAGCCCATGGTATGTAGGATTCGAACCCACAACCTTTGAATTAGAAGTCCAAAGCGTTATCCATTGCGCCACAGGGACTTTTCTTTGTCAAATATATGGTGTTGGACTATTATTTTTGTTTGTTACGATTTATTAAATAATTAAATTTAATTAATGAATTAATATTTGAAAAAATGTATTAATATCAAGTGTCATCCACTACAAGTTTGAAAAAATGTATTCGAACTTGAATGGATGAATAAAAAGTGTTTGATTTAACGATTGAAAATTTGAACAAGATATATATATATTATGACAGGCCCCAGGCCTGCTGGTAAAATGAGGAAGGCATCCTTCTATATAATAACTTCTTCATTTCGCTTCCATCACATAAAATCCAACATGGCGGCCCTTTGGCGCGCAACCGAGTAGAACATTAACAATACTTCGGACAATAGTCACCAGCTAAGCCTTTTCGAGTATGCGTTCTTCTTCGTCAATGACGCTGGGTGTCACTGGGTACATGGCTCGCGAAGCGAGCCTCCAACCCATATCTTAACAATTAATGGTGCCTGGGGAAGTAGCGTCCTTGGTGGTAGTTCTTCTTCGTCAGCGCTCGCTCCACCTTTAAATAGGCTTATTTACCCACAAATCCTTACGCGATGGTAAAGAGTTCGCTTTATTTTTATTTATTACTTACTTAATTTTGAAGCTAAACTTTTCAAACCTGACATATATATGTGTGTGTGTGTGATGTTTCAAGTCAACACAACACCAAGTTTTTTAAAAATAGTTTTATTCAGTGAGCAATCTATACGTCTGTTGCTGAGAGAAAAAGGACGCCATGTGAAGCCTAAGTGGTTCTACAGCTTATGTCCAGAAATGTTAAGTACCCTTTTTATTTATATGAGTTATACTTGAAAGTTAAGGATGACACATGGGGCTATAAAAATAATGATCTGGGATTAGAAGTGTACTGTTTGAATCATCTGTTCGGAGAAATGAATGGGTGTTTAATTTAAGACTTGAAGATGTAACGGAAAATAAAAATTAAGTGCTATATAGGGGATTTAATTTTAGAACAAATTTAATTATCCTTACACACACACACTCACGCATACGCACACATACACACATAACATTCCTATAATATTGCTAGCGAGCAGTAATTATTACTGTAACGAATAACTAGGATTTGTCATTGGTGATGTGTGTGTGTGATTTCTTATTATTAAATGAATTTTCTATGATGGTTGATGTTTTATATTTATGTTATCAACGAAGCAGTCCTTTGAAATAGTACATAAATATAGTTTATTCAACATTTAACATATAGCGTTCCAACATAACAAGAAGCAGACAAGAAGACACAAAACACATAACAAAGAAACTATGACACTACGTGCTGCAACCAGCTACATGATTGAGGACAAAGACAGAAGAGGTGGGATTTTCCTGAGATCTCACTATTTGTACTCAGCGAGAAATCACATGATCTGGGTCAGTAGATGGATGTAATTTCAAATGTCTCCTTTTGGGCGGTTAGCTAGTTAAAGTAATTAAAAGATTGTCCTGAAGGATTGGACCATAGATAAATCAAAAGCTATTAAAGATTAAGTAACTGGAATTATTACTTATATATATATATATATATATTCTATATTTCTATATTTAGAAATATTGTTATTAATTATATACAACGTAATAAATTTCTGGTGTCAAAAAATCAGAAACAATAAATAACTATATACATTTTACTAAATATTGCTTAAATCAGAAATATCCAATTATTTTTTTAATAGTTATATGAAAAAAGCTATTAAAAATAGTAAGGATCAAAAATTCTGAGATTGTGATAATTGTTTATTACAATAAGCTTAAATATTTCATAGTTATAGTTATTTCCATATTCTAATATTATATATAATTACTTATTATTATTTTATTCATATTTACTCAAGTGTTACCGAAGTTATACTATAATTTGTGTGTAACTCTTACTAATTTTTATTTCCGTTCTTTTTATATTTTTGTTAAGTGCTGCATTTCAGCCATTCACATGATTTAAATCTGCATTAGGGTCCAGAATCTGGCAATAAATTATTTATTGCACTCGGATTTAGCACGAGCTCAGAATTTTTAAGGGCAATTTTTAGGTAAGTTACCTCTATCTTGTAATGGATTTAGATATTCCTATCCATTACTTTCAATAGGTTTTTGCTCAGTATTATTTACATAAAGGGGGATGGTTGGCTGGGCAAAAAACATGTTCAACCCCACTTTTATATGAATTATTTTATATATGAGATGTCCTAAGTCAGCAATGTTTATAATACTGCAGCATCCATTATATGATTTTTAATCTCGGTTGCTCATATGTCCTTCATTGTGTGATTTTCCTATTGTCTATGCGTTTTTCGAATGTGATTGTTGGATGTTATCTCCTGTTTATAGAGAATAAGACTATATATATATATATATATATATATATGTGTGTGTGTGTGTGTGTATAAATAACTATTAGTAGGAATTCAAAAGTACTACATACTGATTGACATAGTAACTTAAAATGTGTGCATTGCTGTATATTCATAAAGAAAGTCACGATTTGGTATTAATATTAAATTAATATGTATTATTAATAAGTACTTCTATTTAGGTCCTTTTTCGCAAAAGCAATGGAAATAACACCACTATTGCCGTTTTCTTTACAATCGGGAGTACAAATTAGTTTATAGGTCGTCTCACTGGTTTTATGTTACTGCTGTGACTGAAAAAAAATACAAGACTATATAGGAAAATATATATAAATTAAAATGCTATGTAAACTGAATAGAGTTTTTTTACTGCTTTAAAAACCTGTAGATTATGAATGAAATGTATGAATGAAAGTGCAGTATCACGATAAAGGGAAAAAAGGCCTTCCATGATGAATCTTTTGAAATATTCAAGGGGAAGATTGAAGGTGAGATTTTTCCTGGCAAACTGTTCAATGTCTTGAAGGTAATGGGTTCAGGGTTAAATGCTAAAGAGTGAGTTTTGAGTGCAGCGGGTCAGAGTAACAGGAACTTTGGACCATTCTCTTTCACTAGAGGGAAGGAAAACACTTTAAATATATTAAGAAACACTTGGGAATCATGTGTCACGTATCGGGAAGCTTATTATATTATTATTTTTTTACATTGTTGAACTTGGTATTGTCTGATGTGGTGTATCAAAACATCGTTTTGGTAGGTTTTAGAAGAGAGAAATATTAAATTTGTTACATGCATTATAAAGATTTCTTGGATGAAATAAAAAAGTATAAATATTGCTTTGATTTAGATATGTATGTTGTTTATTTAAGGTATCCGACTACGTTCGGAACCGTGATTTTAAAAAAGTGCATAAATGGATAATTTTCATGATATTTAGTATCACTTAGATTAGAATACATGTATAAAATTGTTTTAAAGACATTTTGACAAAAAAAAGTTATTTAAATACAATATTTTGGCAAAAAATTAACTTAGAATAACCTTTTTTCAAAATGTCCTCCTTTTTTAAAAAATGCTTCTAAAATAATAATTTTTTTTTGTTATATAAAGTAAAGACTTCTCCACAGAGAGTCTGAACTATTTTTTTTAAAAAAATTCACATTATTTTCAGAGTTACAACCCATTGAAATAATTATCGGCATTTTCTTCTTAAAATTTCTCCCCTCTGTTGTCGTAAAACATGGATAACTTCTAAGCTATATATTTAAAAAACTTTAGTTGAGCCTCTGTACAGAGGTCTGAGCTATATACAGGCAAAATATTATTATAATAGAAGCATTTTTCACAAAAGGAGAATATTTTTAAAATGGGTTCTTTTTATGTTCAGTTTTTGTCAAAATATTGTACTTAAATAATTTTTTATAGTAATAATATTTTTAAAACAATTTTATATACATTTTCTAATATAAGTCACTCTAAATATCATAAATATTATCCATTCATACGCTTTTGCAAAATCGGATACCTTAAGGTTCTTTGATTTGTAAATAGGCTAAGCTATTTTGATACCTCTTCAATGAAGATTCATGTGATTTAGAGTAACGTATTTTCTTAGAACGTATTTAACATTTTAACTTATTTTTTTCGTATTTTAGATTATTATTTTTTGTTGTCTTGTTTAATTTTCAACAAAAATGTGACAGTTTTCAGTTATTATTCAGAGATGGGTTAAAAATAGTTTTATTGTAGATTATTATTCAAGTGTGATATTTTTTGTGCATATAATATACGTTCTCACTGAATTTTTTGAGTGCTGATGTAGTAAAGCGTGCCATCAATATACAATTCATGAGTGTTTTTTAGTACTAATAAAGAAATTTTGTTCTGTGAAATAAAATAAGTTGTGACGGCCACACGCGTCTTTTCATTAACATGTCCTTTGGGTTCTTTGGGGCTAGAATTAATGGCAACTCTTTTCCAACCAAACCCAATAAGTGAAGCGTTAAGGAAAAATGCAAATTAGGAAGCTTTTAAATATCAGAAGTTAGAGTAAGTGGTGTGGCAATTTAAGGAATGTTATGATAGCTCGTGATTCAAGTGTGATGAGTTTTTTGAAAGGCTAAGTGACAGCCAACAGAAATTATCCGTGTCAGAGAGCTCTTAGGTCAAGGTGCATACCATTGCACTCCTGTGAACCGCAACTTCAACTAGGATCAAATTGATCGCGCTACTTCATTCGATATTAAGGTAGGAGTGACTATTTAATATTCGGATCTGTGATAGCATTGTAAATGAGTTTAGGCGAGTTAGTTATTGATACTGGTCCGGGTTATTATATATATTATTATATATATATTATTATATATATATTGTGTGCTTAGTCACCGTAGATTCTCTCCCATATATAATATTATTATCTAATCTGATAAGGTTTAAGTTTAAGATCTTAATAAAGTCACATTAATATCATGTCAGCTTCTAGTTCTTCATTTATTTCTACACCTCTAGCTCACGCTGATAATCAAGGAGAAGGGTACCCAAGGGGGGTGCCCTTACAAAGTAATGATAACAATGATAGATATTCTTACGTGATTATTCCGAACTAAATTACTCTAGTTATGAAAAGGGTTCACTAATGAATAAAAAAGACTCACATTTTTGTTCAAAAGCGTTTGAATTCACTTAGCAAGGGATTAAACTCAAGATTGCAGGATATTAAAATTTTTAAATTTTAATTAAGTATTATATTTTAAGTATAGTTTTTTCAGGTAAATAGACATATATAGAGACACTCTATAAATGTAATTTGATTGATCCATTGTTTATTAACGTCGAATTTTGAAGACAGCTGTTGACAATGGATTTGACTGATCTTTAATCACGGTCTAGTGACGAGGACGACATCTGAGGTATAGAAATTCTATTCTTTAAACTTCTACACCACCCCACGTCAGAAATCATTCGATTTGAATAATTGAGAAATCGTTTTTCACTATCTATATTTGGAATAAGCATTAATTTTATATTTAATAACAGCTCTTCCCTCTTAGAAATAATGAAAATAATTATAGAATCTTAGAAATAATAATAGTGTTACTTGCATATCCTGAATAATACCATTTCAATACTATTGTCCTATTTTATTCTGCGAGACAAGCCTAAGATCCTGCGAAATACGGTCACAAATTTTCAGTAATCAAATAAATAAAATAATTAATGAATTTAAGAAATATATTACATATAAAATCCTATTTATATCTCTCTCTATATAAATGGATATTTGTATATATGGAATCGCATCACTCCAACACCGTTCAACCGAAGACTATGAAAATTGGCAAGTATATATTTTTTTTATGTAGAAGGCTTTTGTGCTATTCTCTTTTCTGCAGCTCCCCGCTAGGTGGCGCTACAGCATATCAACTTCTACACCATTCAATCAATCACCAACAGGGTCGACAAAAATGATGTCACCTTGGCTCTATCGCCTACATTTCGCTATGTTTCTATTGAATCGCTATTATAATGTAAGGAACGCGCGCGACGTTGCTTGCGAATATTACAAATTTAACATAAAATAAATACAACAGAAAGTAATATTAATGTATTACACATCCAAATGTAAATTTTTTACACTATTTTAAGTGTTCATTATACAAAATGTGCAACAATGTGTTACTTTTGCTGAGCAGAGATAATCTTTGAAAGGTGTTTTCAAAAATAGACCCACAAGAGTGTTACGGGCGTTATAAATACAAAAAAATCCTTTTTACCAACTAGATCTACAGACTTAAAATTAAACAAATAAGTGTTTTTTTTCCAACTGAGATGTGCAAAAAAGCTTTTTTTGTGTGTTTAATTTGCAATTCTCGTAAAATTAACTCATTAAAATCTTCTTTATCCTTTAATCTGTGTTGTTTAATTTTTTAATTCACCCGTGCGAAGAATGGGTTATGCAGCTAGTATTAGATAAAGTTAATGCAGGTTTGAGACCCATTAAAATTTTTTTTTGTTTATTTGTTATTTCGAACCATTAAATTACAGGTGTGGAATAGAGATTGAATGAGAGTTTGTTAAAGTCACACAATAAAACAAAAAGAGGGTTATTGGCGTCGAACCTAGGGCAAGTGATGAGGACGACACCTGAGCTGGCACGTCAGCGATAGTTTCGATACTTGACAGATTTAATATATAATATACGACATATTTTCATCAGCACTAGAGTTTAAACTCTTATGCGCCAGCTACAAATTCGAGATTAAAACCATAAGGCTGCCGCTTCCGTACGAGGAATTGAGAAAGATCGAGTTAAGAACCAAAAATTAAATTAAATATCCAAAATAGCGATATATGTTTTATTTCGAATGTTATTCTAATGTAAGGTCCATGAACTTATACATAAGACGTTTAATAAGTATATTGATTCGACACAAATTTTCAAAAATAAATTTCTGTAATTGATATAATATTTGTTTCAATTATTGTCAAGCATTGGGGTTTTAGTATAAAAGCCTTTTTAATTTACGTCCATTTCCTGAGGATGATACCAACACTTCCTCCTCTGAATACATTTTTGAGTTTACACTCTATTTTGGACCTCCATTGAGTTTAATTTGTAACATTTACCATTTTATTCCAAATGACAGTTTCATTTTATAAAATTGGAACTTGAAATCACGATTAGCCTATCACAAAGCTTTCGAAATCACCACCAAGTTATATATCCGGGGTGCCATTACAGTTATTAAATTATATAAAAAGTAATATTTAGTGTTTTACAAAAGATCGCGGGGTAAGAACTTAAAACTGAACAAATATTAAATTTCATCTATCTCTCCATCAATTTAAAAAACGAAATCCCTTTTCCGGTATTATATTCAAGAGAGAACAGATAATGATTTATGAAAATATTGTTGTTGAGTTATGGGTATTTCACGTATACATATCTTTACAAACGATCGCAACGTCATACCCTATTGATCTTTCTCTAATGCCACCGTAATGACATGTCACGGCATCTTTAAAGAAATGATGCGTTAAATGATTTTTTTAAATGAAATTCTCCTCCATTTCGTGACTGAGTGCTTTGCTTATAATGTTTCTGGAGGAACTCAAACTGAGGATGATGTTGGCCTCATTTGAGAGAGATTCATCGAGATACATTACTTTGATTAGGAATTCATGAATAAATGTAGTGAGAGAATTTATTTTAAAAATGTGTTTGTGGCAAAAACAAAAAAATTTCAATTTTATAACAAGTTATCGACAATTATTCAAAATAATAAAAATATTACTATCTCATTTTACCTTTCAGATGTGTTACTTGTTGTACATAACTGTGAGTTACTAAGATATGTAGTAGGATTCAAAAGTTTCCGGACTGAGTCTCAAACTTAACAAATATTAGCAATTAAACTGCTGAAACATATCCTCCCTCGAAATAAGACCCTTGAGTAACAACACTCTTTTGCCATGGCTTGTAAAGGTCATCGAAATATTTCTGGAATCCATTTTTAGCCATGTCTTTTAATTCAGCTTGCGATGCACTTTTAATTTCATTTGCAGATTGGTCTTTATTAAACATACACGGAACAATATGTTGACACCCCCTGTGCCTATTAAGATCCTCAGCCAGTATCCATTGACATGTTGCCGAGGATATCTCAACTGATTCTGCTATTGTTTGAAGCCTGTTCCTTCGTACCGCCGCAGAAAACTTTTCGATGTTTTCAGTGGTGCGGGAAATCTGCAGACGTCCAGAGCGTTTGCCGTCTTCGACACTTTCCCTGACTTCTCTAAAACGTAGATGCCACTTAAAATCCTGCGTTCGCCATAATGTATCGCAACCTTACACCTACTTCAAAATTTCGTGAGTCTCCGTAGCACTTTTTCCCAAACGAACACAAAAATAATATCCATTATCCGCTCTACAAACGCAATTTCTTTCAATCGCCGACGACTTAATACATCCATCTGCAAAATACGACGACGTGGCACCCCCCAACCACATGATTTGGAACAAACTTTTTAAGAAAAGTGGAAGAATGCAATAACGCAGAAATGTTATCGTATAGTCGCTCTACTGCAAAATTTTTCTCGTTACAGGCTCAGTCCGGAAACTTTTGAATCCTACTAATACGAATGTGCTTTGATAAACTGTTTCTGGGTTAAAAGTCACGAGGCAAATAAAAGATATACTCTTGTATAAAAGTTTCTATAGGGTGGTTATATAGTTAAATTTTCCTTTATAAACAGAATTTTACAGCAAAGACGGAGGAGCAGATTTCCACCAACTTTAATTATGGATTTTGAACTCGACACGTGATGTGCTCGAGGGTGAGTGAGAATGAGAATAACAATAATGTCGTACTATAAAGCAACACGAGGGCTATTGGCGACAGACCTCGTAATTCTAAACCTCGTTTAAAAAGATACTCGAGGAATCTCTCCCGAAATATTTAGTCCCAAAAATATCCACTGGGTGGAACTTTCCAATACGTTCAGTGGTAAACCGTAACTTCTCTGGTGGGATGTTTCACACACGAAGCGTAATAATCAAAGTTCTTCAAGTCTGTTAACGTCACAACACCTCCAGGATAAATTAGATTAGACTGTTAAACACAGTCTGTTAGGTTAAACTGGGGTAAATTAGATTGTATAAATGACTCCTAACCAGAAATTTCCCGGAGTTAAATCAAAGGACTTTTTTTTTCCATGAACATTCTTTACTTTTCTCGGTTTTATAGTTTATTGCTAAAAACTAATTTTCTAATAAATTCAAATAATTTATGGATTCCAAGGGGTTGGTTTCCTATGTTAAATTTATCGTATTTTCATGAGTGTCACATGTGAACTAATTTATCTTGAAAATACCTTGAATGCATTGCAAGGTGGTGAATATCCGCACCCTACACAAAAATTTTCAAATTAGTGATAAAAACACAAACAACCTCGGAAATATATGATCTAGGGCATTTGAATCAAATTTATTGTTAACTTTTTAACTTTTTCATTTGTCTATTCCTGCTTGGGTCAAAGGTCAACTAATCTCCGTGAATAATCTACGTCAGTGGTTCTCAAAGTTTCAATATTTACGACCCAATAACCAATCATAATTTTCATCGTGCCCCACCCCCTCCATACAATAACAATGTATTGAATTCAATAATACAATATTTAGACACTAAGGCTACAATACGACATTTACCTCTTAAGTGCTACCGACGTATACAAACGTCACACTCAGCCAAAACATTAACTACCCCGGATGTATATATATGTCTTTCCGAGGTGCAATCTTTTCTGTGCACTGCTACCATACAATAATTCCGAAGGCTTTTGAATGCAATAAAAGGACCTTGACAGTGTTTGCGAAGGATTTACTTATTTCAGAGTATTTGCCTATTTATTCCTTGTCTCCTCCCCCCAAAAAACATAACATTCGCGCACCACATACAAAAGGGATGGCATTAGGGAGTGAATCGCGTAATTTTTAATCGGTAGTTAAAGGATTAATTATAAACCATATAATTTATCAATATAAGTGTTAATTTTTGTATATAATTTTATATATGACAAGCCCATGGGGTCATTGGTACTTATTAATGTTCTTCTTAACTTAGTATTGTTAAATTACTTCAAAATACATTGTGCAGTACTGATATATTTATAAGTGTAAATGTGTATTTTTTATTATGTCAGAATGTATTTTTTTCAGTAAATTAATAATTTTTAAAATAATATTTTGTTTTCGACTTTTCAATATGTTCGCGCCCCTTTCGTGGAGTTATAACACTTCTCCCCCTAGGGAGGCGCGCCCTACAGTTTGAGAAACGATGATCTACGTAATTTTGAACTTAAGTCTGCTGATTAAGTTATCCGACTACGTTCTGAACCGTGATTTTACAAAAGCATATAAATGGATAATATTTATGATATTTAGGGTCACTTAGATTAGAAAATGCATATAAAATTGTTTTAAGAATAGTATTACAATAAAAAATTATTTAAGTACAATATTTTGACAAAAAATGATCATAGAATGATAAATTTTCAAAATATTCTCCTTTTGTGAAAAATGCTTCTATTATGAACATATTTTGCCTGTCTATAGCTCAGACCTCTGCACAGAGGCTCAACTAGAATTTTTGAAATATATTAGAAGTGGGTTTATCCATGTTTTATGACAACAGAGGGGAGAAATTTTAATAAAAAAAACGCCGATAATTATTTCAATGGGCTGGAACTCTGAAAATAATGTGAATTTTCCAAAAATTATCGTTGAGCCTCTGTACGGAGGTCTGAGCTATATACAGGCAAAATGTTATTGTAATGGAAGCATTTTTCACAAAAGAAGAATATTTTAAAAAAGGTTATCCTAAGTTAATTTTTTACCGAAATATTGTATTTAAATAATTTTTTTTTTTGTAAAAAAATGTCCTTAAAACAATTTTATACATGTATTCTAATGTAAGTGACACTAAATATCATGAAAATTATCCATTTATGCCCTTTTTTAAAATCACGGTTCCGAACGTAGTCGGATACCTTAAGTCGAAACTTGATTCAACACTTCTGCATCTCTACTATGAAGATCATTAGAGATTTAATGTGCATTAAGCCTAAGCTACTTATAAACTGTTTTGGAAAGCATGAGGTTTTACTCTTTGTACACTTCGATTATATATATACGAGTTGAATTGTCTACCAATCAGACTACTGAAACTCTATAAATGGAATTTTTAATTATTTCCCTGAAATCACTAAATTAACATTGTGTGAAAAACGTGAGAGATTAAGTTTTATTTGAATTGGTTTAAAATTCCTCATATTATAAACTACTGCAATTAAGGGTGTAGTATCACAGCACAAGCATCTTCCTGCTCACCTAATTGAAGTTCTAAATTACGAGGTCGATTGCCAAAAGTGATTCTTGTGACTTTCTAGAACGACTTTCTAGAATACATCAACCGTGACAAATTAGAAAAGAAGAATTTACTATTGAGAAATCTTTAATCACCAGTAGTATTACATTAGTACATTATCAATGAATACACACTAACATTTTTCATATATATATAAAATCGCTCCTAAATTCACTTCCTCAATTTCATTGCGTTACATAACGTAACTAACCAAGCGAGTTTCATCTGATAACCCTAGATAAATTGTATTCACGTTAAAGAAATAAAATGTTTATTCGATAAAACGGAATAAAGTTCACAGCGTTGGGATCACCATTACATTATAGCAGAGGTCGCCAAAGTAGTGGTCCGTGAGAAAATTTCGCTAGTCCTCAGAAAAATGTGGAATATACTTACTCATCACGTTAAGCTATGTTTTAAGATGCATCAAGTAGTAACTGTAGTTAAGGTATCCGAATACGTTCGGAACCGTGATTTTAAAAAACTGCATAAATGGATAATTTTCATTATATTTAGTGTCACTTAGTGTTTTAAGGATATTTTAACAAGAAAAATTATTTAAATACAATATTTCGGCAAAAAAAAAACTCACAATAACCTTTTTTCAAAATGTTCTCCTTTTGTGAAAAATGCTTCTATTATAATAATATTTTGCCTGTATATAACTCAGACCTGTGTACAGAGGCTCAACAATGAGTTTTGAAAAATTCACATTATTTTCAGAGTTACAACCCATTGAAATAATTATCGGCGCTTTTTTTTTAAAATTTCTCTCCTCTGTTGTCGCAAAACATGGATAAATCCGTTTCTAAGTTATATAGTTCAAAAATTCTAGTTCAGCCTCTGTACAGCGGTCTGAGCTACAGACAGGCAAAATATTATTTTAATAGAAGCGTTTTTCACAAAGGCATAACATTTTGAAAATGGGTCATTTTATGTTCATTTTTTGTCAAAATATTGTACTTAAATAATTTTTTATTGTAATACTATTCTTAAAACAATTTTATATACATTTTATAATCTAAGTGACACTAAATATCATAAATATGATCCATTTATACGCTTTTGCAAAATCACTGTTCCGAACGTAGTCGAATACCTTAAAAAGCACTTGGAATCACTTACAGAATCTTTTGTTCGTTATTACCCGAAGAATGAAGACCCCAGACATGGTAATATGTGGATAATAGATCCGCTTGTGGCGAAAATTAAGAATAATAATTTGAGCATGCATCTAAAAGAAAGCCTCGTCGATTTATCGTCCGACGAAACTTTCAAATTTAAATTTCATACATCCTTATCAAGATCTCAGTTTTGGGTTTTCATAAAAAGTGAATACCCTTTACTTAGTAAACAGGAGATGAAAATTTTGTGTGATTCAATTCTCCACAACTTATTTATGTGAAAAGGCATTTTCATGTCACAGCCATCAAAACATGGTACCGATCTCAGCTTGAAATAAATGCAGCTCGTCTTGCTGTAACAACATTGGATCGAAATGTTCATAATTGTATTTCAAGTAAGCAGGAACATGCATCATACTAGGAATATATAGTGCTAAAAGTTTGATATACTTAAACGATTTTTTAATTGTTTTGTTTTTGTAGTTTTTGTTTACTTTGTTTATTTTATTATGGTTTATTAACAAAGCTTTCATATAATTTGGTTACAATTAATAGTTTCATTTTATTAGCTAAGTACATTTTATGTGCTCTTAGATTCCAATTTTTTTTAAATAAATATATATGTTACATTTTAAAAATCCTATTTTTGGTCCGCGGGATTTAAATTATGAATTTATTGGTCAGTGAGGTCAAAAAGACTGGCGACCGCTACATTATAGCATTATCCCCATATGGTATAGTAGTTAGCGACGCTGACATCGGGGTGCCATATGGACTGGGTTCAAATTCCAGAGAAGGCATGGATGTTTGTGAATGATAGTGCGTTCGCGGCATGGGAGTACTCTAAATAGTCGTCGAGCCGCAAGTCCTCTTGTGAGATTGGTGGAAGGGGAAGAAAGGTGGGAGGCTCCTGACCACCCCCAGTGTGCTACCTCTCAGAATTGGGGTGGAAAGGAGCCAAATCATACTGTAGCCTGCATGGTGCTCAAGGACACGGCTAACGACAGGCATACAATCTAGCCTTTTGCCATGATGAATTCCGTGGGCCTCGAGCTGGCGCATGTCGATCAGGTGGCATTAATAACAACAATAGTAATGTTCACAAGCTTGTGGCTGCTGACCCGCGAGTTATCCTGGAGCCACTGAAGACCATCTACGCAGATGGGCTGGTGCACATTAAAAATGTTGGGACTCAATATCATCATTTTACGGTGGTGTGGAAATTTGCAGAGGGGAGGGCCGAATCAGATTTCATCTTAATCACTTGATTGAGGTTCAAAATCGCTAGGTCAGACACCAGTAGCCCTCGTATTACTTTAGAGTGAGACGTAAATAAAAAAATTTAAAAAGAAAACAGATTGTATATTCTAAAAATATTCTATATTTTATTATGATAAATAAGAAATTAAAGTTCCCATCTACCGTGTATTTTAGTTTCCGTTAGACGAACAGTTAGGGCCATGAACCCGTGATGGTGTTTTAATTTTCCCATACTGTTGCACAATTTGTTTTTTTCAATTCTTATTATTAGCTCACACTCTCTTTTTATTTATTTATTTATCTTGGAATTTTCAGTCGTTAATAAAATACATTTTAGAGCGCACAATTGAGCTGAAATTTTATGCACATGATTATTTTGGATGACAATATATACATTAATTTAATTATATTTAATAAAAATTAATCGATTATAACTAATTATTTAAGGAATTACAAATAAGGCCACGTTGACATCATTTTTGGCGACTTAACGACCCTTTTGACGACGTGTATCAAAACTTGTGAAAAGGTTTTTTTCTCACGTTTTAAAGCATTCAGTTGAACTGAAATTTTATAGACGCGATTGTTTTGGATGACAATACGATACTTTAATGATAATGAATAAAAATCAATTACCACTTAATGTTGTGATTCTGTCATATGTATATACATATTTGTATTAATTGTAACTATTTAATAAAAAGTAGCTAAAATAAAATTTTTCTTTGTTGATCTAAGTAGGAATTGACTTAAAATTTTTTTTCTATATTACTTGTTGAGAAAAAGTTTGATTACAGGGCTATGATATTTTATATGTATTTTGCATGAGTATGTCTTTATTCTGTGCTTCTCTATATTTTTAACGTTTTCAATAAATTTTGTTTTGCAGCATGATAAATAGAAAAGATATTAATTATTTTTTTGACTTGTTATTTATATTAATTAAAAAATACTTAAATAAGGAATCAATTTAAAAAAAAGAAAAATGTAGAATAAAGTCATTATAAAGCTTTAATTTGATATAAGAATGAAGGATCTGCTGTGTATTCTGTCCAAAGTTATCTTGCAAGAAATAGAAGTAGCTAACTTGTTTTTATTATTTTTATTTTCATGTTATATGTTATTTAAAAAATATACTAACTTTATAGAAAAAATTTGCTTCCATAGTTTGTACACTTTATTACACAATTTATAAAAGATTTATATTAAAATAAGTAAAATTTTTGGTTTACGTTGAATTGAAAACTCATATCAAAATATATAATTTTTAGAACTCGAAAGGTACTATCTCTCCTTGATGAATTGATTTTGATGATTATATAAATTCCTTTAACAATATTAAATGAGGTAAACAAACCTCTAAAAGGATTAATGTTACGCTCATAAGTTAGCAGTTTTCTTAGCAACAAAGAAATACATGCTAAGAAATACTTAATACGAGTACAAGTAAGATATCAGCAGCAACAATTTGATATTTTTTGACTACATTAAAAATAAGTCAGCAAACTATCTTTAGGATTATTAAAAAAATTAGTAACATAAGAGACAAAGAAAACATTATCCAGAATAAATAGTTATAGTACTAAAAATAATTACTTAATTAGATATAGGAGTTGCACCTTTACAAATAAAAAGAAAGATAAATCTTCAGCATACTTTTATTAAACATATCATGAAAACGCACTTAAAACTTACGAAATAAACTCATTTTTATTTCATTTGAAACTACAATATGCTTAAAAAATTCACGGCATCCCTTTAATAATTACCAGGACCGTGTTCTATAGATTCCAGAGTAAATGAATTTCCAAAATCAATCGCCAACCTCCAAGCTTTTTCTGGCGTCATTTCAACATTTGAATTTACGAAGTTGGTGAATCCTTTGCCTAGAGTCTCATACTGACAGTTAGATTTCTTGAGGTTCGTTGTTTGCTGAGATTCATCGTTGCATGTTTTGGCGACATTTTCGTATGATTTGATATAAGCCAAGGCGAGGATCTTGGCATTTTGTTCCTTGAGAATTCCTTCGTAGTGCAGGAAACGTATCATGATGTTTGCAGTGATTCTAATCAAGGACTCCAAAGGGAAATTGTAAAAGTTTTGTGCCACAGGTCTGGCGCCAAATTCAGAAGCAATTTCCGGATGTTTTGAGCCCCAACTTTGCTGCGACAATAAACTGTACCTGTAATTACATAAGACATAACTTACAAAAAGGGCTCTTTTTAGAGCGATTTTTTTGATAATTAAAGATTAATTTTTTAAAAAAAGGCAAGTTATCTACAATAATGAAAGTATTAAATGATACATTGTGTGATTTGTTCAAGTTTCAGTAAATCGGTCTTTACATGTCATGTTTACCTATGACAAAACACTGCCAGTAAAATAAATGTGTGATTCATAATTTTTTCTTCTTTTTACAATCCAATATCGAAGTTGTACGGATTGTTTCAAACCTTTATCTATACCGACGGTACTTAAAAGCACCACTTACTTTAAAATAACATAGAATAACTAATTTTAAGAATATTCTGAGACAATACTTAGCAGGAATATTCTTTGAAATCCACTCTTCCAAGATATATCGCAGCTCGGGTTCTATGATGAGTATTTTAACGGGGAAGGTGAATAGTTTTGTAGCAGAAATTGCGTTTTCAGCTGACGGCGGTTTCAGCGGATTGCAAAGTCCGAAAAAAGTTAATGTCAAAATTTAAGTGTCTTATTTTTTTGTATGTTAATGAGGACCTTAGAAAAATATTTGACTCTTTATTTTAAGTAAACAGTGTATATAATTAATTTTACAGTTGAATATCTTTAATTAATTAATTTGCTCTAATGGATTAAATTTCCCATAGTTGAGTACGTTGTTTATGTATATCTCTTAATTTTCAATGTAGTGATCCAAAAAAAATATTGCATGAAAAAAACTGCAGTAAATCTAGTGTGGTAGATAAAGCGTTAAGACACACCCAGGGGCGTCTGAAGACTTTTTGAGACATTAGACCCCTATGCAAAAGCAGACCCTGAGCCTCTACACAAATGTATGTCCCACCTATGACTAGGGACGGTGATCTGAGATCGATTAATCGAAAAATTGATTTCTCGGGCAAAAAAAATCGATTTTTTAAATCGATATGTAGCACTGGATCGATTCAGTGAATCGACATGTCATCCTAGAAAATCGACATTCGATTTTTTCTGTTTTGGTAAAAACCATAAAATTATTTACCGATAGTCGAATGTTCTATCTTTAAAACCCGTAATACTACAGTGTTGGCGGTTAAAGGGTTAATTTACCGGCAAGAACAAAAAAAACTCTATTTGCCATTATGTTCTCCCCCAATAGCCATGATGTATATGAGTATCGTGGGATCATATGTTCCTTATGAGACCCTTTTTTCAATTGCCTGCAACATCGCAGGTGATGAGCGGAACCGCTTGGATCCCAGATGACTTGACAGACTATTGTTTTTGAAAAGCTTAGATATTAAGCATTGGGATCTCTATGCTATATTATCTATTTTCTAAACTTTTTAATGTGACAAATACATTTAGAAAATAAATGTCTTCTTTTATACCTGATCCTTTGATATGGTACTAAAAATAATTGTAATTGTCGAATTCCCTGAACTAAAAAATTCCCTGATTTTAATGGTAAGAGATCGTTTATTATGGTATCTTTATTGTTTTTCATAAAATGGATTTATATTTACATTGTAAATGCAGACATGGAAGAAAAATCGATCTTTTAGATCTCGATTTTTTTTGTGAATCGATTCATCAAGTTACGATTCGAATCGATTTAAAAATCGATCTTTTTCGGAAAGAATCGCCATTCTATGACCCTTGAACATAAACAATACATGGCATCGTTGTCAAATACTCTACTAACAATAAACCCGAAACAAAAAATATACATGCACAAACAGATGGAATGCCGCATTTTGACTGAATAACCAATGATGGTTTATGGGAGTAGGTCTTGACCTATACATGGACAATGGTCATCACATGCAGCCAGTTGACTTACCGTCTGAAATTCCCAGTTTTATGGATACAACTGGAAAAAACATTTGACCGTTAAAATTATTCGAATCATGATTTTATTAAAGCTGAGTCGAGAACAAGAGGAGGCCCCAGGGGCATAGCTATCGCCGTATCAGCCATATCAATGATACGGGGCCCTCAAGTAACAGGGGCTCCAGAATGTGTAAGGAAAAAAATCGTAGGATATTAAGAAGTCCAAAAAGGGCCCCAAGATATTTTTGATTCAGTGCCCACTCTGGACTAGCTGCGCTAGTGCAAGGCTCTCATTGTGGCCGATGTCCTGGGCCTGAGCCCAGTTGACCCATGCCTTAGGATATCCCTGGACGCACCTGATATATCTGAGAACCGTAATTGTTCGGAAAAATTTGACACGTGAAAGCGATTTGATAAAGTAAAAATATTTATTTTAATTCTCAGTCTTCTCGAATGAAGTGCTGACTTATTCTTATCTAGCTTAACTGTGTGTCTTTTCAATTCCACTGTATATAATAAGTTCTAATTATTCTTTTATTGGCTTGTTTTTCAATTGTTGGAAAAATGGATAGCAAATTTGATTGGGATTGTTTAAAAAAATTGTATAGAACATATTTATTTTACTTTGAATGATCTCAATCTAAAGTAAAAAGTGACAAATTAATAGCATCAAAGTAAATGTGTTTTCATAACTCTTTATATAATTCCTTTTCCTGGAAGATTCTCTTGGTAATGTCTTTTCTCATTTACTAGTTTAAATTTCTTAATATATTTTATGCTAAAGCTAACAATAGCATCGAATTTATTGTAATGTTGATATTTTTTTTTTGTGGGGGTGTTTATATGGAGTTATATATATGTTTTTTGGTATTGGTTATTAGCGATCCTATTGTTTGTATCAATGTTGCAGATACTGTGTTTAACCCCTTAGCGATCAATCACCCCCCCCTAAATGTTCCAAAAAAAGGTTCATTTTTTATTGCATAATACTTAACAGAATATGAAAATAGAAGAATTTTATTTTAATTTTTACAATTGTAAAATTTTTACACGATTTTTTATTTTATAATTATAGAACACAAAACCCCTTAAATATTTTTTTTTATATTCTACATGGTATGAAGAATGTTTCATGTATCTTAAAAGAATTTCTCTCATACTTACAAAAAAAAAAATTCATGTTAGTACCTTTTTTCTAAATGGTTGAGGATTTTTTTGTGTGTGTGCACATATATATGTACACGCAATTTAAAGTCTCACATTGCGATGGCCACAGATATAATATCGACTTTCTTTGGATTATCTTTCCTTTTTCATTTCTTATCAAGCAACAAATTGCTCATTGCCTTGCCCAACTCTGTCCTTTATCGAATAGTTTCAAAAACCTAAATTTCTGACTTCATTGAAAAATTCCTGCCTTCATCACAAAAAAAGATCCAGATGAGAAGTATTTCAGTACCATAGACAAACTTTTTATTTATGTATTTATTTTTATTACTAATGGGCTGTGGATTGGTGTTTAACCATTGCAGACCTAGTACATTCCCCGGAAACTGGTATCTCTTTTCAGTGCAGTACCATATAAGCGGATACCAATAACCGCAGGTAATTTTGACGCCCAGTTTCCTCCCTAGAGACCTGAACTCTGGCGATGCGAAACCATCTTAGGATTTTAATTTTACCGAGAGCACCCAAGCCAAACAGGCACTCATGGGATCTTTAATACGCCGCATAATCAGACGACATAGTCGCTGTTGATTTTCTACATCATGAAAATACATCGACTTGGAACGGTGTCGAACCCGCAACCTTAGGCATTCAAGGTCAGCAACAAACCAGGAACACCACCCAGCCGACTTCACATTGAAATAAAACCATTGATACTGACAATTGCTTTAATCTATTAATGTAATTGTTATTGCAAAAAAATATCTAATTTTTTCAAATTATGGACAGCATCAATATATCTGAGTTCTTTTGGAAGTATTGATAATGCAAATGTTATAGTAACTAGCTGCAATGTTGATGTTGTTCTTGCTATGACTAATGTTCATAAAACTGAAGATATTTATAGTAGGCAAGCATATAATAAAACAGATTTTTTTTCTTTTGACTAATGTAGTAAGTTGAAATGCAATGTTTATAGTTTTTCAATAGCATTAAAAATCTACGGATGTTAAGATTCATGTATCGATTAATTAAAAAAAGGTTTTTTTTTATGTTTCTTATGATAGGTAAGAGGTATCCTAACATGATAGAAAATAAAGAATTATACATTTTATTGAGGAAAAAAATTAGTACATATATCAACTTACTCGTAAATGAACTGCGAATACTCCTGGACTGATACCCTACTCATGTCGAATATTTGAATCAGGATGTCTGAAGCCTTCACAGCTTCGGCGAAGACGGAGAGAAAAGTTTCTGCACTTGGTCCGACTTCGGTAACAATTACATCCTTTGGATTATTGGCCCATGGAGACAAATCTGCAGGGAAAATAAATTTATCAGGTATGTGGCATCATATATATATATAGTTAATTTTAAACTGGATACAAAAAGTTGAAGAAAACAGAAAATGTAACTTTTTCAAAGGAAAATATATTTTAAGTCCCTTAAAATAAATGTCTACTCCGGTTGGGCAGGTTGCACTAAATGAATGGATATCGTGTTATCGAAAAAAATGAATTTATATACATATTAACCTTTTAAACATAAGGAGTGTTAAAATGAAAGTATATTCGTGGCTTGTATCCATGAAGTGCGTAAGGACAGAAATGAGAGAAATACAGAGATAGAAAGAACGATATTTATTGAGGAAAATGCTTGCGAAGTTTGTTAAAGAAAATCCCCCATGACGTTTAGGCAGGCGTTCCATTGCACGGGAAAGTTACGAATTCTGGCCGCTAAGAACGATGTTGGTTGATCATGGACCCACTTCAGAACTGCAGCCTTTACGTCATGGTCGAAGTGAAATCTTTGACCCATTAGCCCGTTAACATGACCTTTCCGACTGACTGCTGAGCTTTGAATTTTTAGGACCTATGTGAGTCGGGATGTTTCCATTGCATGCTGACGGCTGGAAGTACTGACATCAGATTTTATCCTCTGCCACTATGTGCTGCACAAAGTCGTCACCGTCATCCCCGTAGCGTAACAAATGTTATGAGCTCAGGTCCATTCCAGCTTACACCTTTCCAGTGCTAAAAACTTTATTACAGCTTGTAGATCCGTTTTGGACGCCGTTGCATCCATACAAACCCTTTTTAAATGAATTCCACGCCCTTATGAATGTAGTCACCACAAATCTGTTTGCTTACGCGTGTGCGTGTTATATTATATACACCTTCACTATAACGTTTATTTCCGGAAAATACATTGAAGATTGCACACACCTTAGAGAAATGCAGCCTTCAACTGTCGTGAAGAATTATGACACCTGACCAAAGCATACTTGGACGTTTGTTTTTGATAACCTTATTCAGCTTATCAAGTGTTTGGGTGTACAATTGGGCTTTAATGGAGACATTCGGTTTCTTAACCTTCAGTAATAGGGGTCCCATCCCTGCATGTTGAAAAATGCTGTCAACATCTACTTTAAAGATCATGGCTAAGCTTTGCATTTTTTATATAGACCCGAGTGAATTGCTACGTTCCTGATACCCTCTAGTTGATCTGTTTCAGACGTAGTTGTATCCACAACAGCCATTTTTAAATGAATGCGACGTCCTTACGAATGCAGTTATCACAAATCTGCTTGTGTATACGCGTGAATGGTATATACACCTTTATATTATCGCGATTGTTTCAAGAAAATACATTGAAAACTGTTTGCATTGCAACGCTTCGAATCACTTTCCTTTGAACATACCTCATACATAAATTTCATCTTAAGTAATAAATAGTGATATGCTTGTTACACGCGTGCACTTATCTTCAATGGAAACAGATTTTAAAATTAATTGCATTCACAATACGAAGTCAACTGACAGTTGTAACTGTGTCCGTAGTTACAAATGTCCTCCATGTGTCCATTTTCATGATCTTCTGAAATATCTCTTTCGTTCCATTTCTTAAGTTCTAATGGGGAATGTTGCCTTGGACAAGTCTTTCCAAAACCCATGCGACACAATATTTTTATTAATTTGTTTAGAGCTGAAGTTTTAAAAAAACTGTGAATCAAAAGTGCTTTGATTCAGTTTTATTTAAATTGTCTACATTTCCTGCTCCTAAGATGTAAAATATTGACTTAACCATCAATTTTTATGTGCCACAAATGTAATCAATCCGGGCTTTCTCTTAGGTGTCAGCTAGGGTCCTCTCTTTCTTTGCGTGCCAGTCACCTCAACTCTCTTACCAAGCGATCACTAACAATGAGTGGTGGTCTTTAAAACTTTTTCGGTACATGGAACCCTTAGAACTATAAGGCGTTTTTAAGGAACTCCTCCCCCTCACACAGTTTGAAGAATATACTTTAAAATAATTTTTTAAGTAGATCAACATATTAAAGGTACTTTTTATGTAACGACAATTTTAAAAAGTATTGTATTTGTTATTATTAAATTACACAATGTAATTTTTTTTAATAAAATATACTCACATTTTTATAACATTAATATAAGATTTAAATTTCACCTACTCAAGCATTATATTTAGTAACTGAGATATGTGCTATTAAATTTTTTTTATGCAAACTGTCGAAGTCTATATCTATTGAAATTATCTGCAGCCGGATTTCCTATTCTACATATAATTTGCTTTCATATTTTGTTTTTGCACTACTCATGTTGAGAAATATTTTTCACCGAAATAGATTGTTTTGAATATCAGGAAATGTTTATAGCAGTGGGGAAACCCTCTGTATTTTTCTTAAATTTGCAACCTAAAATTTAAGAGCTGTTTCTGAGATTTAGATTTTAATGTCGAATCTGTTATATCTCAATAAGTTGTTCCATCTCCTTCATTATAGTTGTTTCTTTTTCCGCAAATGAAAACAGGGGGTACATTTTTCTTCTAGAAAACTATTTACTTTCCCAAAGTATTGTATTAACGATTATGAAATTATTTCGTGGAACCTGGAACAATCTAATAGGAAGAAATATATATAAAGAAAATATAAACATTTGAACACTTTTTTTTTATTATGAAAAAAGATAAGAAAGTATTGCAAAATAAAATAATGTATAGATAAGAAATGTTTAATTTTAATAAACAGGGTAAGTTTTAGATATTTGAGGTTATATAAATTTTATAAAGAACGTGAATCTATTTTGTATACACATTTAGAATTTTCTTTTCCATTTTTATTGGGACCTGTGGAGCCCCTGGGTATACTTTGTGGAACCCCAGGGTGCCGTGGAACACAGTTTGAAGACCACTGATGTAACTAATACAGCAAATTAGTGATAGAAAGCTTGACTAAGAGATTTAATAAAGAATAAACGTTGCCATTACTAAAAATAATATTATTTCTGTTCTTTATAGTTACAATGGGTCAAGGAGAAAGAAGGAATCAAATCTTACGTTCATAACCCACAGTAGAAAAGATATATTTGAATATTAATAAGGACTTAAGAGAACAATAAATCTTCATTAAGTATGCCCAATTTGTTTTCCTTCAATACTTAATTTTTTTTTCATAAACTCTATATTTTTTAACATTTTAAATGGGATATTTAATAGAGAAGCAGCCATTTTATATTAACTTAGAACAATATATTCGTACGATTCTATGGAAATTTATGAACATGCTAAATACAGTTTTAAAATTTAATTTATAAAACAAACATTAATTTACCTTAATAATTTAATACCATCAATAAATGCGAACACATTAAAAGCAACACAGTACTTAAATACATAAATCCTATAATAAATTTCTCTTAAAAACCTAAATTCGGCATTTTGGTTTAGTTATAAGTTTTAATCATCCTTACATATATAATCTCCAAACTTTTTTTAGACTAATGAAAATATTATTAATAATATTGGAATTTTAAAAATATGGATGCTGCAGTATTATAAACATTAATGGCTTAGGCCAGCTCTTATGTACAAAATAATTTATATAAATGTACGGTTTATATATATATAATCAGTTTTGTGGCAGTTTTTCTGTTTAAAATGCTGGGCGAAATTCTACGGAAAATAATGGTTAGAATTTTTAAATCCATTACAATAAGAAGGTAACTTATTTAAAGCATCAAAAAAAGCATAGCCGGCTCGGAACCTGTGTACAATAAACTAATTTTATTGTCAGATTCTGGACCCAAATACAAATTCAAAACTTACTTGAAAGTTCTTTTTCTAGACTACCTGATAATGTGGTATTTGCTAAAGAATTCGAAGACAGTTGAACGAAAATTAAAACAATCGCTGTTGCAAAATACATGATAGGAAGGAACTGATGTGGCTTATTGAATAGTTATGAAATTTACATCAAATTAAAATAACATTAAACAGCTGAAACAGGGATTTCAATCCGTTTTGAAATGTATTCCAATGTTATTGGATTGTTTTCATCTGCAACGTAATTAGAAATAAACCAATAAATTTTAAATGTCTGTCTAGAAGCTCTTAGATAATAGGGGATTTAATTACATTTGATCTAGAATTGGAGGAAATTTAAGTTATCAAAAACTGTTAGACAAATTACATAATACTCGCGGTTGATTACTGTTATTTTTAAACATTTATGGTATGAAAATACTTGACTTTTTAACTATGCGAATATGTTTTTATTATTTTTATACTTTTTTTTCAAATCCCTGTTAATAAAACAAAATTTATTGAATTTGTGTAAAGAAACAAAAAAATAAAATTAAAAGCTTAGAAAGATGTATTTGTCATATAAACAGAGTGTCCGGGCTCAAAGTATCCAAAAGTTATGACTTATTATTGCGGAACTACCCATCAGAATGTAATAAATTGTTCATTTGTGAATTGGAAACATCCTCCGAGATTTTTCCGGTCTAGTCCGATCGGTCGCAAGTGCGCGTATTGTTCAACAATCGCAGACGATATACTTGGTACACTGGTTTTATAAGTAAAAAATATAGACGCCATAGCAAAAGGGAAAGTGCGTACTTAGGTTAACGGAATTTAAATCAGTTACTCGTGTACTGCGATCTGTTCGAACAGAATGGAATGTCGATCCTCCGACATTAAAATCTATCCACCAATGGGAAAGAACTTTAAAGGAGACGGAAACTTTGGTATCTCAAACTGGCAAGTCTTCGTGATAGAAGACACTGTTGATCCTGTGCGTGATTCATTTTGTAGGAGTCCTGATAAGTCTATTAGAAAAGCCAGTAACGACATTCGAGGTTTGCAAAACAATCGAATTTAATGAACTCTAAGGAAAAATAAATGAATGGTGAATTGATTGTATACATTAAATGTAAAGAATATAAAATTTCGATTGTATAGATTCCTATATATGGTGAACCATAATAAAAACTAGTTGTTTTATTTATGTTCAAAATAAGACGGATATATATATGTGTGAAGAAATGTTTCCCTAAATATACTATGGAACATGAAAAGGAAACATGGAACTCCAAATTATCATTAAAAGTATATTGTTAATAAATTCATCCTTAGACCATTTCATAAGATCACTTTTTAATAACTATATCTTAAAGGATCGTTAAAAATCCTGTTTTAACCCTTTATCTACCACATTATGATTTACTGCAGTTTATTTATTGCAATATATTTTTTTGTGAATCACTACATTGAAAATTAAAGAATATACATAAAAAACACTGAACTTTGGGAAATTTAATCCGTTAGAGCTAATTAATTCATTAAAGATCATCAACTGTAAAATTAATTATACATACTGTTCACTTCAAAAAATAGTCCAATCGTTTTCTAAGGTTTTTATTTACATATAAAAAAATAAGACACTTACCTTTTGACATTAACTATTTTTTTTAACAAAAATTACAATCCGTTGAAAATGCAATTTCTGCTATAAGACTATTCGCCTTCCCCACTAAAATACTCCTCATAGAACCCGTGTTGCCCTATATCTTGGAAGAGGAAATTTAAAAGAATATTCCTGCTAGGTATGGTGAGAGTATTCTAAAAATGGTTATTCTAAGTAATTTTAAAGGGAGTGGTACATATAAGTACCATCGTTAGATAAAGGGTTAAATTATTATTTTTTCTAGATCTCTTGGAATTTATAATTCCAATATTATACACCATTATCAATCGCCTAGAAGACTACGGACATATCACCCAAATTATGCAAATTTAGAAATAGTATTTTTTTAAATGTCAGTGCTCTTTCGAAATCATCTAATTGCAACACTATAATATATCTTTCTCTCAAATCATTTTTCTACTTCTCCATATACTCTCCTTGAGCATTCTTTATCTAATGAATGAAAAACTCTGGATAATAAGTAAGTCTGTTTTTTCAGAAACCAAAATAAAATGTTTCTATCAAGTTTATCATATCGTTTCTCTGTTAAACATATAAACAATAGAATATGATAGATTTTCCGTCTACATAAATCTTTGATAGACTACAAAACTCTTAACAGAACTCATACAGAACGCTATAAAGCAGAAATTTCATAGATTAAGCTCTTGTTTAACAAATAAAGAAGGATTTTAAAGACATAAGAGCGAGGGGCGGGGACACTCACCACTACGCCATTAGTAGTAGCGACTTTAGCAAAATGAGATCTACAATATCATTAAAAATTTATTATTATGAGTCTTAACCCAGAAAATATAAAAGTTCCGGTATATAGAAAGTTTATTCTTTATTAAATTAAGATACAAAATCTGTCACCAATAAGAGAGTTATTGGTGACAGACTTTTGAAATTGGAGCTGTAGTTAAGCAACGAGGACGATACATGTGAACTGGCAGTCCTCTCCAAGCTACCACACGACGTTAACGGAAAGACACTTCAGCCACGACAAATTCAACGTGCATCAGCCGCTTCTTCTCGGTACATTTTCTGTGGCCCTTGGGTTCAAACTCATGACACACTCGCCACGAGCACGTGATTATGACTACCACGGCCATTTGTCGGATTAAAATCCGATTTGTCGGATATAAAAACGCACCCACGCACGCACACATACACAAATTTGAAATAATGTTTAAAATGGTAGCCATACAGATTCATTTGAAAATATTTCGTTAAATTAGAAGTCTTTTAATTTTGATATTTTTAACTTGCTGCATCAGTTTTGGTTTAAAAGACCCATAAAAACACAGAAGGCATTCTATGCTTTTGATGTTTGTTATATCAAACAAACAACGTGAATAATTTTTTGATCATGGTATAGTTAGATCATGGTATGGTTAGATCAGGGGTGGCCAACCCGCGGCCGGAGGGCTGCATGTGGACCGCCTTGAAAAATCTTGCGGCTTCACGAGATTTATCACAATTTTACAAAATACGACTATTTTATGCATTATTATTATTATTTTAGTGTTCTTTTTAACAAATAAATTTCATAAATATTTCTATTTTACCACGGTACTCCTTTTACTGCTAATCATTTTGTTAGCTTTTTAAAATGAAAAGAATTATCAAACATAAATCGCACTCAACAACATCAATTACGATGCTCAAATATACGCATTGAGATTGACTTACAAAAAAAAGTGAGAGTTGAGAAACAAATATCTCACTAATTAAATAAATTAAACATTATTTGATCATTGCATTATTATTATTATATTATCGACGTTTGTATACATGAAAAACAATAAAAAGAATTCTTCTTGTTTTAAATTTTCACTCCAATAAATGCTGGTAATGGATCTAAATCTAATATAAGGATATGTATTTTTATAGTGCTCGCGAGATTAAAAAAAATGTTTTTCCGAAGTGATCTGCGAGGTCATTTGGGTTAGCCACAATTCTTTTAGAAACCTGAGAAATAAGTTTGAATAAAAATAATGAGTATTATATATAACCTCTCTATTGATGTATATTTTAAAATACTTTGACGGGAATCACAAAACGCATAAAAATAATGAAAGCAACGAATCTGTCAATTTCGTTTCGTGGTACTTTAATTATTTCTTTTGATATCGACTTCCTTTTTGGCATTATTAGGATATAAACTGATGATAAAACAGCTATGATATCGCCATAAATTGCCATTATTTTCATTTATTCTTCTAATCTTTTTTACGCTTCGTTCATTAAGCAAATATTTTACATGATAATAAGTTTGATGATGAGCCGAACATTCTCAATTTTAAGTTCTTCAAAAATATAGTAATTTTATTTCACTGTTTAAATAACATGTCATTTTTCAAAATTAATCAACTTGATGTAGTTTTAGATCAAAATTTTATAATCTTTTACATTACATTCACCTCATAATCATACCAAGATGCGCACGTGTCTACAGGAAACAAAAGGAAATTAACTTATCTGACACAGCACGAGCATCAAGAGAGCGAAACTTATCGAGCATACCAAGTACCCTATCCAATTTCTGCAAAAGTTCTATTTTCCTCATCCACAGTTCAAGCGCCATCTTTTTTAGAAATAAAATTCAGCCAATGTATCTAGAATTGTGTCACAACATCAGTGTAAGATTAAACTTTTTTATGTCCCTTCAAGCCTGGCTGTAAATTTTCCGTTGATGCTTGTTCACTTTCTTCTTCAGACAATCTCGTCCGAAAGGGGCCCAGAGCAGGATGAAGAGACTCAAAAAATGAGAACTTTAGAATTTTGTTCCTATTTGTCTGCACTAATATTGTAAATTACCCACGGCATTTGGCCCAGGGATGTAGGATGGTTTTCGATCTTGTTAAAGAAAAGTACTTGTATGATTTTAAAATTATCATATAATTCAAAAGTTTTTCAGTTAAAGATATATTTTTTTAAAAAACTAGTTGTGGAATAAACCTTGTCATTCCAAATAAATTCTAGTGTGAACATATAGCTTATAATAGCTCGAAAAATCTTAGGAAACATAAATTGAAAAAAGCCAACTATAAGTTTTTATTTTGAATAATCTTATAGAATTAAACTTATGTGAAGTTGCCCCCCCCTCCCTGGGTGCCCTACTCTTTGATTATCAGCGTGAGCTAGAGGTGTAGGAATAAATGAAGAACTAGAAGTTTCCATGTTCTTAATATGGCTTTATTAAGAACTTAAACGTCTAACAGATTAGATAATAATAATATATGTGAGAGAATCTACGATGACAAAACAAACAATATAGATAATACCGAAATAACTTAACCCGGACCACTATCAATAACTAACACGCCTAAACTAAATTTCAATAATATCTCAGATCCTAATATTAAATAGTCAATCCTACCTTAACTTCGATCATCGATCCAATCTTAATCGAAGTTGCGTATTTACTCGAGTGCAATGGTATGCACCTTGACCTAATGGCTCTATCTCCGGAATAACTTCTCTTGGATGTCACTTCAAAATTGTATCATGCTATATCACAACATTCCCTAAATTGCCACCTCACTTACTCTAACTTTTGATATTTAAAAGCTTTCTAATTCGAATATCTTATTCACGCTTCACTTCTTGGGTTTTGGTTGGAAAAGAGTTGCCATTAACTCTGGCCCCAAAGAACCCAAAGGATATGTTAATGAAAAGACGCGTGAGCCCATCATACTTATAGAGGAATGAAGCAGTTGCTGTCACCTTGTAACGTGTTCTATTCGTGGTCCTTCAACTAATCCTCTTGGGGAAACTATCCTTTAACTGTGATTTTAGTTTAAAAACCGCCTTTCGTGGAGACGATTTGATTTTATGCTAATTTAAATGCTATTTAAGAAGCCCAGTCGTTGTGGTTGTGAATTGCGCTTCCACGCCACCGGTCCGGGGTTCAAATTCCCGGTTGGGCATGGTCTACCAAGCCTTCCATCCCTTCAGTGGGTCGATAAATGAGTACCAAGCTTGTGCTTGGGAA
>BMAV01025923.1:310909-334871 GCA_019973955.1 Trichonephila inaurata madagascariensis
TCCATATGTCAGCATTAACTTTCAAGTATAACCCATAATTTAGAAGGTACTTCATATCTGGGCTTAAGTGATAAAAACACTTATATTTCACTTTGGCGTAGTTTTCTCTCAGCGACAGAACATATAGATAGCTCGATGAATAAAGACCGTTTTTAAAAATAAGCTTGGTTCTGAATTGAAACATGTCATATATATAACAATATTTAAAAAAAAAAATATCTAAATTTTACAAAAATCACAATTACAAGTGACATTTTAGCAATAGTTTTGAAAAACTTCTAAGCAGTTCGAGAAAAAAGAAATAAACTTATACAAGTAGAAGTATTACTAAAACAAATAAAATGTATTTATCTAGAAAATGTATTCAAATTTTAATATTTTATTAAAATTTAAAAATTTTAGAGCTGATTGAATCAATATTATAAGAAATGTGACATTCTTTATGAGACTATCATTTAAATAACAGACCATAACCCAAAAAATATTCATACAATAAAAAATATGTTCAAAAAGTTTCACTGAAATATATTTATAATATTTTAAGATATCACACTCGCCATGATAAGTTTTGAACAATTTAACTGCCTACTCCTGGTAGATTAGAAACCTACTTCCGGTTTTTCTTTTTTGAAAAATTGAGTGTAATTTGACCTCTACTTAAAGTAGAAACAAAACTAGGTATGTTTTGTTAAGTCAAAAAATAGCTCTATATTCAATGAAATAAAGAAAACAAAAAATATGCGTTTTGACAGATTTTGGTCTTTTTGTTGTGCTAGACAGAAATATATACCAAAATCACTTCAACACTAATTGTAAAACGAAACATCATAAAATTATGATAAACTTATGAGATGACTTTGAGATGTTCATCATAATCATCCAAGGTGTCAGTGTACCAAATTTCATACAACTGGATCTTTCCATCTTTGTACTGTTCTTTTCATCGTTCAAACTCTGCCTTTTATTACTCACAAAGAGATGGCATGACTAAGGAAATTCATTTGGTATCGAGACTTGGTGTAATAGTAGTACTCCTTTGGGGTGTTGACCCCTCAATACAAAATAATTACATAAAATATCATTTAATATTGAATACACCTTTGATAAATAAATTTGTTTAATTTAAAAAATAATTAAGTGAATTGAAGAAAAAAAGTTGATCGAGTGGAATCGAGCCCTGACCTCGCGCATAGTAAGCAGACGATTTACCAATCAAGCTACGTTGCGGGAAATTAAAATTTAATTGTATAAAAGCTAAGCACGAATTTCGAAGGCTAATTTCTCCAAATTGACTGGCCATTCGGCGGAATTACATTGAGAGGTGAACATCCTAAGAGAGTACTACTATTACACCAAATTTCGATCCCAAATGAGTTTCCTTAGTCGTGCCCTCCTCTTGTCAGATTATCACAGTAAAATCTATATTTCCCTCAACAATCAACATGCACCACTGCAAATCGCAATAATAAGTGACGATGCAGTTCGTAAAAAAATCTTCATGAATCAATAATTGTAAAACAACAAACAAATGCTTTTAATGGGAGGGATGAATCTGGTGCTTCATCCATTCTGACGCTTCCAAAATTGTTGTGATATCCATTTCTAAACTTTATTTTAAGATCTTCTTAGTTCCTATTCCGATCCATTCCTCTTATAATCTGATATTTGATTTGTCTTTCATTATGACCATATTAAATCATTGCCTACTGTGGTATCACCATTGTCAAAGCATTTTTAAACCTAGTTTAAAAATCTGAATATTAGGCATTTAAATGTTGAATGTGGATTAAAACGTCATTTTCCTGGCAGACTATTTGGAGCTAGTTAAGAAACTGGAAAAATTCACGACGTTCACACACAATATCATACTTCTTTAGCTTAATTCTGGCAAAAAATTCTGAAATGATGGTCCTCGTTTTAATAAAATATATGCGTTCATCTTTGTACCTGCAAATAAACATCATCATATTTAGTACATAAATCTGTGTTAAATCTGGTTAATCTGTTAGGTAAATCTGGTTTCCCTCGATTAAAGTTTCATTTAAATTTAAAGTCACGATCTGGTTTAATGAGAGGCACTATTAAGCTGCCATTTACGCCTCATGTATGCCCAAATTATTTTTTCGATGCCGTGGACCCCTTGCAGGTCAGCATAGATCCCTAGGGGTTAATATAAACCACTTCATGAATCACTGGTCTAAAGTATCAATAATGACGAAGAATAGAACATTTAACATGAGTAACAAAACTAATTTGAAATTACATCTCAGAGTGAAGTTTTCAAATTAATTCACATCTCTTAATTAACTGTAATTAGGACATATTATTACATAATTCTTCTCAAAAAATTTATTTTTATATGAGTGAGTGTTCATTATTCATAATAACATCTTTTTTCCTTGTCATAAAGTCAACCAGAAGATGTTCTCCAAAGGTTGTTAGGGAAACCAAACTACAGGATTTCAAAGCTTTTCTGTCATCTAGCAATCACTATCCAAAGAAACGGAAGATTTGGAGGAGAAAAAAAAACGAATCTTTATAAGATTTTCTTGCTTCTGTCACGTACTCTTTAGTTATCTTGTAATCTTTTGATAACAAGTAAATTGTGAAACTAAAAGCTCGGAAGTATATTCTGCCAGCAGAGGTTCATCACCTATTTCTTGTAGAAAAACGAAATTGCGCATCGGAACAGGTGCACGTAAATCAATTAAACCTCAATAATCACCCTAACATCTTAGTTCCTCATTCGACAAAAAATAAAATACAAGTTGTGTGAACTAGATAAACAAAACAAAAAAACCAACTCATTTTGCCCCAATTACGACATAACCTCTTCTTCTTAGGTGCTTTGAAATCTCCAAAAGCCCTCGTTTTTTTCAACCCTCTTTCTTTTATACTGTTCCGATTTCATTCCGATGTCCACTAAAAAGCCTTGGGGCCCTCTCTCACCATTGTGTATCTTTCCTAGATTACTCTATTTTTTTTCTTCTTCTTGAAGGAATTGATGTATGGTGATTTACTTTCATCCCGAGGAGGAGAGTTTAAAAAGGGAATGGGCGTGTCTGTTGTGTTCGTTCCGGATGTGATTCGGTAGTGATGATGATTGACAGGTGCATCGGATCGTGAATGAAAGGAGTCGAAGTTGATACATTGGAAAATTGACATATAAGTAAGTGAGAGAAAGTGAAAAAATGAGAGTGAGATATCAGGGAGTGATTGGTTAATTTTGATCTGGTTTTCTCTTAGAAAGGTCTTGGGGGGGGGGGGGGTCAAATCACTTTGAAATGCAGGGGATTATTCGTGCAAAATGGGATAAAATGAAAAGAGTGCGTGTTCCATTTTTAAGGAAATTAGTTTATTCTCTAAGAACGAATGACCGGTAGAATTATTCGAATGCATTATACCTATGATAAGTAAAAATCTATTTTGGAAAGGAAAGGATTTTTAACACTTTATTTCGTTTTAGTACCTATTAAACATATTTTTTTTGCCAGAAACACTCATTGGTTAAAGTTTTTTTTAGAACCTTAAAGTCAGTCTTTCGTATTTAACACATTGTAATAAATTATAGTTCCTTATGACGAGCCTCATTCTTTTTTTTACGAATGATTTTATTTCGTTTTATTCATTCTACTTTTATTAGCATTTATTTCTGAAAGTTAGTTACGTAAGTATACTAAGAAATCAAGAGAATTGCATTTTCTAGTTTTACAGGAAATTATTACTTTAGAAGAACAGAAAAATTGGATCAGTTGAGCTCATGCCATGAGCAGAAGGAATTGCATTTAATTTTACAGCAGATTACGTAGATTTAATTTTAGATAAATATAGTCTCTGGATTTAGATATAGTTTTTAGATCCCATATTTAGTTTGGAAACAACCTACATTAATTTTATTTCTCTTTTGTTACTGTTACTTTTTCCTCTAGTATAAGAATACTTTTGTTATATCACTCAAAATATGAATCATTAGTTTAGTTTGGCTCAGCGAGAAGAACTATTCAGTTTCTAATGTTTGTTCTAACATGAGATTTTGATCTCTGAATAACTGAGGTTAACCACAGAAATATGATTGGGCTCTACAATGTAAGAGCAAACTAATAAGAAATAAAAAAGCGTGCTCTTATGGATAAGATTCTTGTAGTCAAATTTAATTACTGGTGAAGATTTAGTTTGCTTCAATGAGAAAAAATAATCTTCATTTTTGGATTAAAACAAATTTGTACATGATTAACAATTGTATACAGTTAACAATACATATAACTATCAGCATACATATTTAGACATATATGCACAACTAACAGTATGCATAATAAGCAATAGAAATTTAACTACATTATTTAAAATTTTAAAGCATTATTTAAAGGAATTTCATATTAAAATATATTCGTTTTTGAAGGATCACAAACACAGAATTGCTTAGAAATATAAATTTCAATATAATTACTTTCTTAGTTTTGCTTAAGGAATGTGGTAAATTCTCAGAAAATAATTCTAATTGGGAAATAGTATTTATTAAATGTATAATTATGGTAATAATGGTTGACAGCATTTATATTTAAATTATTTTTCATAACGTGTATCTTTTAATCTATTACATTATTGATCTAAGTTGGAATAAAAGCAATGATTTAAAATACTTTAATTTTCCTAAAAAAAATTTTGATCTTTGTTGAAATATTTTTTCTATTTTATTATTTTTCCATACGCAGATGTAACAATTGTTGAATGAAAATAAAGATGATTTGCAGAATTTCTCATATTACTAAATTAAGACTTAGAACAGAGAATTTTCTTTAAAAAATTATCGAATTTAATCTGTGAATACTAAAATTCACTTCAACTTTATTTTTTTATTATTTTATTGTGACAGCAATATAAAATCAGCTCTACATATTTCAAGATATTGTAACTTTATTTAGAACGCACAATTCTGTTCTTATTTATATCATGAAGACATATAAAGCCATACTTCTCAAGAGCATACTTGATAACTTAATTAAAAAATCAATTTTTAATTTATAATTGTATCAAGAACAATGAAATTTTAATAGAGAAAAAATACCACTTTCTAAATTATTAAATTCATTTATGTTAATTGTGAAATTTAAAACGTTAGTACACGAAGAATTTGTTACAGAAAATCCCTAAATTTGAAGGGGGATATCACATGAATCCAATTAAAAATGAAACTCAAACTCGTTAAGAAAAGATGTTAAAGATCCCTGAAATTATTCAAAAGTTTTCATTCATTTTAAAGTATAATTAAAATTTGTACATTCTACTCGCTAAATTAATTTAAAATCTAATTTGAATTAAAATTTCAAATGAATTAAAAATTTTCTAATTAATTTTTTCTTGTTAATTTAATTTATAAAAAAAATTATACACTGTAATTCAACGTAAAAGTTACATTTAAAGGATTTGTTACCGTTATTGAACACTGTAAACAATTTCACACACTGTAAATGATTTCTTTATTATAAGTTTTTGAGTATAAAAGAAATGCTACAATAGATAAAAAATAAAATTAATTGAATAAATTACAATTTCAGTTTACACAAAATACAAAACAATGTATAATAAAAGTAAAACCGCAATACTTATTTTGTAAATTATCTTAGCATAGTATTATATTACAATATTGCAATTTTATGTAATTATTTAGACACCATTCTTTCAGCATGAATGCTAAATCTTTATGTTTAATAACCTGAATTTTCTCCAAAGGAAATAAAGAAATAAACGTACACTTGACTGACCCAGAAAACCTTTTTACTCCATAAAGACACCCAAAATATTCCATTCTTTTTTCTTTTTTTTCTACTTTCCCCTTCACGAAACAGTTCCACTTTTCCCGAAACGGAAAAATTCATTTACATCCGCACCATTTTGTAACTTAATTCGAACTCCTCGTTACATCACAGGAAACCAACCATATCGAAGCATTTCATAACCAAATCATTTTTCAGTACATAAGCAAAAATATGAAAAAAAAAAAAAAAGGTAAATACCGCCTGTGCTTCAGTTTATTTCTAGCTCACGATCGGCAGAGTAAAAAGAAAAAAGACAAAGACAAAGGTCTTCCACAAGTCAAAATGGTTGCCCAATACCATCTGCCTTAAAAGAGTCATATCTTGGTCAGGAATTGTTGAGCCTCGCAATTCTGACCACATACATAGTTATGGAAATCATCTTATTTACTGTCTTTTGCCATTCCACGGAATCTAGGGAAATGACATTGCTGGAAAAGTGATTTCTCCGAGCGGACACAACAATGGGCCAGCGAAGGTGACTCTGGTAGACTTTTTTTTTCCCAAGACGGAATAAAAATCTTTTCTTTTTGTTTTGTGTGTTTGTTTATTTTTCACTTTAAAAAAGTGTCGTTGAACTGGCGGAAGTCGTGCGGGGTTTCGATACATTCATGCATTCCAGGAGGGTGTGGGATTGGACGGTGCTGTATGGGATTGTTTGTAATTTAAATACCCATTCTGAGATTTTTCATCACATGCATAAAAGAAGGTGGATACAAGTATTCGAACTAAGAAAACCAGTGGGAGTGTTTGAGAGACGGGACAACAAGAACTTCATTTTGTTCTGATGAACCGATCTGCTAAATGAAACGTTCGAGGAAGAGACTCTGCAGTGGAATGTAGGTTAGCCTTTTGTCACTATCCTTTTCTAACAGACCACAAGGGGTGTCCAACAATTATGTGATGTATTGCTGTAGAATGCTTTAATACTTTGTAGCTTTGTTTTGTTCCGGTACGCCGCTTCACAGTGATGCATTTGTAATGAATCGTTCTTATTAAGGTATGGCTTAGAATTTTAGGTGTGAACCCAGAATCATCTGCTAACCAGAAAGTACATTACATTTTATTCCAATGCTGTGTGACTCATTCCAGAAATGCATTGAAAGTTTATTGAAAAAAAAAAATTAAGGTATCTGACTACGTTCGGAACCGTGATTTTGCAAAAGCGTATAAATGGATAATATTTATGATATTTGGTGTCGCTTAGATTAGAAAATGTATATAAAATTGTTTTAAGAATAGTATTATAATAAAAAAATAATTCAAGTACAATATTTTGACAAAAAACGAACATAGAATGACCCAATTTCAGAATATTCTCCTTTTGTGAAAAATGCTTCGATTATAATAATATTTCGCCAGTATATATCTCAGACCTCTGTACAGAGGCTCAACTAGAAGTTTTGAAATATATAACTTAGAAGTGGGTTTATCTATGTTTTACGAAAACAGAGGAGAGAAATTTTAAGAAAAAAACATAATTATTTCAATGGGTTGTAACTCTAAAAATAATGTGAATTTTTCAAAAATCATAGTTGAGCCTCTGTACAGACGTCTGAGCTATATACGGGAAAAATATTATTATAACAGAAGCATTTTTCACAAAAGGAGAACATTTTGAAAAAGGTTATCCTAAGTTCTTTTTTGCCGAAATATTGTACCTAAATAAATTTTTTTGTCAAAATGTGACCTTAAAACAATTTTATACATATATTCTAATCTAAGTGACAATAAATATTATGAATATTATCCATTTATGCGCTTTTTAAAATCATGGTTCTGAACGTAGTCGGATGTCTTAAGGTATGGCTTAGAATTTTAGGTGCGAACCCAGAATCATCTGCTAACCAGAAAGTACATTACATTTTATTCCAATGCTGTGTGACTCATTCCAGAAACGCATTGAAAGTTTATTGAAAAAAAGTTAAGAAAAACTAGCCTTTGAGATATTTAGGTATAAAGTAGGTGCTATAAAGTTGGTGGATGGAATTATATTTTTTTTCCTTCATAATTTCAAAACCTATCGATACGGGAAAGTTGTCCTCTGGTATACAGACGAAGGAAAAAATAAAATAAAAAATTAATTTGTATGTTAAGTATTGCCACAAGGGGAATGAAGTTCAGGTGTTCGAGCTATGTTATGGAAAGAAGTCGAAGTAACTTTTATTAAGGTATCCGTGAATTTTATAAGGAACCGTGATTTTGCAAAAGCGATTAAATGGATAATATTTATGATATATAATATCACTTAGATTAGAAAACGTATACAAAATTGTTTTAAGAGAATATTATTACAACAAAAAATTATTTAAGTATAATATTTTGACAAAAAATGAACATAGAATTACCCATTTTCAAACTATTCTCCTTTTTTGAAAAATGCTTCTATTATAATAATATTTTGCATGTATATAGCTCAGACCTCTGTACAGAGGCCTAACTAGAATTTTTGAAATATACAACTTAGAAGAGGGTTTATCCATATTTTACGACAACAGAGGGGAGAAATTTAAAAAAAAATCCCGGCGATAATTGTTTCAGTAGGTAGTAACTCTGAAAATAATGTGAATTTTTCAAAATTCCTAGTTCAGGCTCTCTGGAGAAGTCTACTTTATATAAGCAAAATATTATTATTATAGAAGCAATTTTATAAAAGGAGAACGTTTTGAAAAAAAATTATTCTAAGTTAATTATTTGTGAAAAGATTGTATTTAAATAAGTTTTTTTTATCATATAATGTTCTTAAAACCATTTTATACATGTATTCTAATCTAAGTGACATTAAATCTCATGAAAATAATCCATTTATGCTTTTTCTTAAAATCATGGTTCCGAACGTAGTCGGATATGTTAATACAAAGTAGTCATTGTAACTGGTATTTTAGTATAATACATTTATCGCTGGGAGAACACAGACGCACACTAAATAATTGCAGAAAGAAAAGAAAAACGCTTACGTACATTTAAGAGCTTCTTTAGCATTAATCTTCAAAAAACATTCCGAAATTGTAGTGCACGATATAGTGGAAGGCAGAAAAAAGGTTGAATCAAAATGATTGGAAGATTTGTGAAGAGAGAGCCGGGATTATAAAATGTTGCAATATACATCGTCTTATTATCAATGTACTCAGTACTTGGTTATCAATAAGCATCGATTTTGGTTACTTATATTTTAAAACAATTAATTATATTTTAAGTCTAAAATCATTTAACTAAAATCAAGTCTTTATCTATTTTTTTCCTAAAATTCAATCCCTTTGTGGCAATATTAAGTTTTTAAATAATCTTTTTGAAAAATTTACTTTTTTCCTAATCTTCATACCATAGGACATTTTTTCTATAGATAGGTAGGTTAAAATTAAAAATAAAATTTTTTTCTCCATTTAACCAAGATCCACTCTGTTATAAAAACTCCGAAAGCAGCGAGATTTACTGTATATTTCTGAAAATAATCCAATCCATGTTTAAGGATTTTCAGGGTTTTAATTTTGTCTCGAGGGGTAAAAATATAAACAATTATCAGGTATAATTCTTTTAAATTTAAATTAAATAATTCGAATCTTTCACACATTATTTACAAAGGATTATAGTTTCAAAAAAAGTAGAAAATGTTTTAAATGTAATCATAATTTTAAAAAAAATTATAAGCATATGCAAGTAAGAAATAATTTTGTAATAAATATTCAGTAATTTTTGCGTTGCGCATGCTATTTTCTAAAATAGTAGCCTCTGATGTATAAAACTTTATAGAATTATAAAATGTATCATACTCTTTAAACCCCTATTTAATTTAAGAATATATCTTTTGTATTTAAAAAAACATTTAAAAATATTGAAAAAATTTTTTTAAAAAAATTTAAAATGTAATTTTTTTATTGTTTAAAAAATATAATTTAATATTCTATTTATGTAAAAATACCACAGTCTAATAAGGATACATTTAACTTTGTAAATCAACTTATTGCTGGTAATTAAAGCTACTATTCTAGAAAATAGCACGTGCAACGTAAAAATTAATTAATATATCTTATAGAAATATTTCTTATTTTCATATGCTTATAATTTTTAAAACTATGATTATATTTTAAACACTTTACACTTTTCTGAAACCCCATTTCTTTATAAATGATGTTCTAAAAGATTCGAAATATTTAATTTTAATTTCAAAGAGTTATACATATTTGAATATTGTTTATATTTTCAGCACTCGAGAGAAAGTTAACACCCCTGAGACCCATCGGGAGTGCATTTTTTCTACAAATATGTTCCCAAAACCGAAACTCGTATATAAGCCAAATTGGAAAATATTCATTTAATTTTCCAATGAGTTGCCAAATGGTAAAACGGATGAGTTATTTTCGAATCAAATTACTGTGTAAAGTAAATGGCGATGATGATAACCTTATTTCTAGAAATCCAATCTGAAACGAACACAATTTTTCCCATTCTTCTGTTCTTATTTTATTCATTTATTACTTTCTGCCTTAGCCTTACTTTCTGTTTACATTTTTTTCGAAAACGAGCGGAAGAAAAGTTAGTATACTGCAATTGGTATTCGACCTATGTTTCCTGCCTTGTAGGAAAATCTCGCAGGATGATGAGCATATATATTCACAAATCTCAATGAGCACATGTGAATCTTTAGAACTATGAGGAAACTTGTATTCTGAAACAAACTTTAAATTGTTTATGAAAACTTTTTTTTTTATTTTTGATATTGAATAAAAATTCTATTCAAAATACCTAAAAAGAAAATAATAATAATAATAATAATTGTTTGATATGGACAATGGAATTTTTTTTTAGAGTATTCTTTCTAAATTACGTTTTTTTCACAGATTAGCGGACCAATATATAAGCCTGTTTCTCTTACCTTAATTTCTGACTGCGGTAGCCCAGTGGTCAAGGTATCGGATCATGGTAGGTATGTCATGAGTTCGAGCCCAGTACCACTAAAGACCCGCCGGGTAGGGCAGCGATGCTCGTTAAATCTGTCGAGAGCTGAAACGTCTCCTCCCGTTGGTGTGGTAGTTGGGAGAGGGGGATGCCAGCTCAGGTGTCGTCCGCTTCACTTGACCATGGTTCAAAATTACGTGGTCCGTCACCAAAAGCCCTCGTGTAGCTGAACAGTGCGACGTTAATATTCACTCACTTACCTTAATTTCAAGAAAGTTAAAAAATTCTCGTACACGAAAATATACGATATTTTTTCCCCAATTAATATTCCAGAGAGGATTAATATGCTTGGATTTTTAATCGTACAATTAATCTCTCTCCCACGTAAAGGGCTGTAAAAGTAAATATAGCTATTAAATATGATTACAATGAATTTATATTTTGTATATCACTAAAATAGATGATGTAGCTGTTGTAGTTACTAATGCCACCTGCCGGACGTTGTCAGATCATGATCCACGAAGTTCATTGCGGCAAAGGGCTAGATGTACGTCTGTCGTTAGCCGTATCTTTGAACCCATCAGGTGACAGTACATTTTGGTTCAGTTCCATCCCCCTTTTGAGGAAGAATACATAGGGGATGGCCAAAGGCGACCAACCTCCTTTGTATTCCACCGAACTCTTGAGAGAATGCGGCTCGACAACTATTTAGAATAGCCCCATGCAGCAAACGCCCTATACATTTACTAACATCCACGCCTTCTCCGAGATTCGAACTCAGGCCTTACAGCATAGCAATTAGTGTCACTAACCACTATATCGGAGAGATGACAAAAATAGATCATAACTACTTTATAGCTATATAATACTCACTGTATATATATAGGATAAAATTATGATACAATAACAATGATATATATGTTTCATTATTATGATATTATTTAATTTTAATTGAAAAATTGAAGTCTTGTAATATGTTAGACGTTAGTTTCAAAAATAAGCTTAGACTCAAACGTTATTTGAGTGTTTCTACATTTGGAATAACATAAAACTATATATAGACAGAGGGAAATATATGAAACGTGTTGATAAACTCAAATACAGTACGAAAGAAAAATTACGTAGTATGTATATAAGTTTCAGAAGGTATATTTAGATATATTTTTACTGATAATATATATTTCTTTTGATTAGCTTTTATGTATAAGCAAATTCTTTTTGATAAATCCCACAAATTAGATTTTTAGAAAAGTACTTAGTCAAGGAAATAATTAAATAATTTGCACTTGTTACATTTCTTTAATTGCAAAAAAAAAAAATGGAGCCTATGAAGAATTCTTCATAGGCTCTATCCTTTTATAATTAAAAAAAAATTGCAAATTACTTAATTTATCTTTTGACTTTATATTTTTTAAACTCAATTGTGCCGAAAGAAGATTTACATGTAAAAAGAATCTCACACCTTAAAAAGAGTATATTTAAATTATTGGACTATTCGATTTTTAAGGGGTGTTGGAAACCTAATGTCGTCTTAATATACCAATTTTGAGATTTTTACATTTTCAAATTGTATAGATTTTAACCTTTCTAAAAATACCTTACTTTAACCTCTAGGTTAATTAGAAGCCCTTAAAACCTATTTTAGAATAATCATTGAAATGGAACCACTCCCATTTAAATGACAAATATTGTAAGCAAACTATTTAGTTTTTGCTTAAAAGTTAAATGAATGATGGAGATCAAAACATTTAATACAGAATTGCTAAAAAAAGTGCTTACGTGGAGGTACGCAAAATCTCAATGAAAGTGTAAACAGCGTAATATGGTCTCGTGTACCGAAAAAAATATTTGTACAAATAGAAGTATTATCATTGGGTACATAGGATGCAATTTCATTATTTAATATGGGAAATGTATCGAAACCAGAAATTTTGAGACAACCTAAAATTGAGCCTGGTGATTACACGGTACAAGCAATGGAGCGCTTCGACGAACAGAGGCTGTTAAAGGCTAAATACTCATGTTTACAAAACAAGTAATATAAAAAAAATTTTTAAGTCAATTCCTACTTTGAATGGAAGAATATAAAGTATTTAATAACGATTGAAAATTTGAATAAGATATATATATAGGAGGAGAGAGTGAACTAATAGTAGGAATTGAGAACAAATTCAATGATATTTTGCCATACCTCAAGTTCTGTGCTTAAACATACCTATTATACTATTGAAAAATACTGCGTTAATAACAAAAATGAAGAATTTTCTTTGTTTTTCTTACATTTTTTTCAACTAATAATTAAATAAAGCAAATGTTTTTTGTATCATTTTGTTTGCAATTTCATGTAGATTTTAGATCAGTTTACGAATATTAAATATGCTTACAAACTCGGAAGTTATTCATCAAAAACCGCGACTAAAGAAACACAAGTAGTCTGTAGGATTGAGATGAATTACAATTAACCAATATTAAATAAAATTACAATTAATATAAATATGTATATGCATATGACAGAATCATAACATTAGGTGGTAATTAATTTTTCTAATTATCATTAAAGTATCGTATTGTCCTATAATTTCACTCGAATTGAATGCTTTAACACGTGAGAAAAAAACATTTTCAAGTTTTGACACAAGTCGCCAAAAGGGTCGCTAAGTCACCAACGTGGCTGTATTTGTAAATTTTTAAATAATTAGTTTAAATCAATTAATTTTTATTAATTATAATTAAATTATTGTATTGTCATCCAAAATGATCCTGTATATAAAATTTCAGCACAATTCAGCGCTTTAAAATGTATTTTATGAACGATTGAAAATTCCACCCAGATAAATAAATATACAAATATATAAATAAATAAATATATAGACAGTGCGAGCTAATAGTAGGAATTGAAAAAGGAAGTTATTAAAAAAAACTTTAAAGGAAGAGAAAGGATGAGATTCAAATGTAGATCATTTGGAGTATGGGGAGGAATATTTTAATAAAAAAGTAATTATACATTAAAGTTCGTTTATCTCAAAATGCAAATTTTTGATGTTCGACGTACATTTTCTGGGAAAATAATGTTCATAGGTATGTAAGTTTTTTTTTATGTCATATTTATAATGATGGCTAATATATACCGAAATGAGCTTTTTGTAAAGAACTCAAAAATTTATTTTTTAATTTTTTTTTTGGAAAAATGGATTAAATTTCACAATGTTTGATAATATATTTTATAAATTATTAAAAAATTCAAAATTAGCTACATAAGAGCTCATTTTATTTGAATGAGAAAGGCGTATTTTAATTGTATGAAAAATTCAAGCATGTACATATAACAGATTTTTAGAAAAGGTTCATCAAAAACAGCCAATTTAACATTTTCGACATAGAAGCTTCCGACTCCCCTTGAGCAGCCTAATAGAAGCTTTTGAAGTATTTTTTACATCTAATGCAGCGTTTCTCAAACTGTGTTGTGCGCCCCCTAGAGGGGCGTGATAACACTACAAGGGGGCGCGAGCATATTGAAAAGTCAAAAGCAAAAGATTATTTTTAAAAAAATTGTTAATTTACTGAAAGTAATCAAACAAAATACATTAACACATAATAATAAATAAAATACACATTTACACTGATAAAATACACTTATATAAATGTATCAGTACTATACAATGCATTTTATAATTAATTTAACAATACATAGCTAAGAGCAAGTTTGCTAATTACCAGTGACCCCATGGGCTTGTATTAATACTTATCTTGATAGTTTCTACGGTTTATAATAAATCCCTTAACTGCCGATTAAAAGTTACAAGATTCGCTCCTTAATGGCACCTTTTTCCACGTAGACGTGAGTATGTGATTTGGGGGGAGGAGGGAAGGAGAATAAATAAGTAAATACTCTGAATTAAGTAAATCCTTCGCAAACACTGTTAAGGTCCTTTTATTGCATTCCAAAGCCTTCGGAAGAATTTTAGGGATAGTATAAAGAGATCGTACATCGGAAAGACGTATATATACGTCCAGAAAATTAATGATTTGGCTGAGTGAGACGTTTATATATACGCCGGTGGCAACAGATTAAAGTCGCATTGAAGTTTTAGCGTCGAGATATAGTATTATAGAGTTAAATACATTGTTGTTGTATGGAAGGGGGGGGGCGATGAAAATAATGATTGAATATCGGGTCGCGAATACTGAAAGTTTGAGAAGCACTGATATAATGAATACTTTCTAGAATGTATTAAATTTCCCAAACGGGTATATCTAGTAAATTCTTTCCTTTTACTTCTCAAAAATATGACCAAATGTAAACTAAATGAAATTAAATCTTCATAAAAGTTCCCAAATTCGTGATCAAGGTTTCTGTTAACCGCTTCAGACTTGACGAACGAGGTGCTGACAGACAATGCAGAAATCCGCCCATAACCTTAACAGATATCCTTTTTACGTATGCTAAACATGAGTCCCACTTCAATTCTTATCTGTATCACTGCATTTTGATGTACGTATCGATGATAAGGTATGGCTTACACAGACCACCCCAAGGCAGCACATGCCCTAATCTTGTGATATACCTTTGCCACGAGGATAAATAATCTTTTCCAGAAATCTTGGTTTTCTCTTTGATTTTTTTCCCCTGTCTTACAAAAGTAATAGGTAGCAGAGAAACCCGGATGCGAATTCTTTTTTCTTTTTCGATTGACCAACTATTTTGTTTTGTAACCTTTTTTGTGTGATAGATTCGTCCGGGCGTGGCTCTTGTGTAGGCAATTCACAAAAAGTTAAAGAGGATATTAATTAAACAAACCACCGCACGAAGTGTGACGAACAATGAGGTAGTGATGTGATTTTTAAATGTACTTTTTTCCTTTTCCTTAGGGAGAACTAGTTACTTTACAATATAACTAGAATCCGGAACGCGTTTAGTTTTTGTGAGGCTGTTATAATATGGTCAGTGAGAGTTAACTAATTCATTGTAGTGGGTTTAAAGAAAAAAGTAAACACTTACTTTTTTTTGTATTTAATTTTAAAAATTGCTTAACTTTTTATTCACTTTTTACATTCGTTGATATTCACTTTGGAGAAAGACTCGTTACTTACAGGAAGCTCTTTTTTAAATTAAATCTGTAAAGAAAAATATTATATGATCATTGTTTCTTATGCAAGTGCAATACCGAAAGCATTCCGGTCGTTGAATTTTTCCGGCTGAAATTGCCTATTACTCTTTTTTTTACGAAATTCTAGTGCTAAATTTTTCTCTTAAATATGTCAAGCACGTTTACCATTATTTCTTGCCATATTTTTAACAAATATTTTAAAAACTAGATTCATTTGGTTTGAAAAACCTTTATTTATGTTTAATAAATATAACTAATTATTGGTTTTAAAAAAGTAAATAACAAGTTACAATTTCTTCTATAAATAAGTAATTGATTATAAGTTTTAAATTTCTAATATTATAATCTGAATTACTTTTTTCTCATTATAAATTTTTTACAATTTCCTTTACTTTATTTTAAAAAGGATATACTGTGAATCAACTGTTGCCAGCTCACAGTTGCATTTTTTCTTCGGATAAGTTAATACAAATGATTTTTTTAAAAATAAGAATAAAGACGTAGAAGAATTCAAAATAATTCTTGGATGTGATTATATATACAATGAAAAAGAGAGAGAAAAATAAATCTCTTTTTATTTCAACAACTTTATACCTTCACTATCTGAAAATTGGAAAAATATTTGAATGATTGCAAATCACAATCATTATGATATTCAGAGTATTGATGAGAAAAAAATAAATATTAGGAAGGGGGGGGGGGTACCACTTGTCTTCCTAGCGGAGGGCCAACTCGCATTGTGCAAATTATTCAACTAATCATTCTCACTGATCAAATTGTAAAACTGAAATTCACGTGTATTATGTTGCTTAATTTCTATCTTTTGAACGCTTTCATCATTTGTTCTTTTCTCTTTTTTTTCTTTGCAGAGTTCGTTTTCTTGGCGATCTTTTTCGGTTAAATTCAACTAATTATGACCCATTTTAATAACTATACCTTATGTATAAATAAATTTATTACAGCTTCACGTAAAACTTTTTTTTTCATATAGAGAGCATATTTTGTGAAATTAATGTTTTATCTCTTTGTGTAATTATTGTTTCATCTTAAAATGAAGTAAATAATTTATATCTGGATGTTTAATACGTTAATATTACCTTCTGTTGCATTTATTTCATGATAAAAATTGTAATATTCACAAACAACGCCTTCATTTACATTATAATGACGTTTCAATGGAAACTTGGCGAAATATTGGCGTTATTAATATATTTATTTCAGCAAAACAAAAAGTTTTTTTCTAATATTTTTCGACATTTTGACAATAACTTTTGTTTATTTTTGAATATTAACTTGCATATTTTCTTTCTATTCTAGGTAAAGTTTAATATTAAAATTAACGTATAAAAACTTGTATAAAATTTTAAGATGAAAAGACTATTTAATTCCAGCTATTTTGCTTTGATTTAAATTACTGTAATTGACAACGTTATTAGAAAATCATTTACATTGGAAAAAGTACTGAAATAAGTCACATATAGGCTATATTTGGTACAGATATATGTAATGAGAACAGGTAGGTTGACTTTATGATTGCAACATTTTTCCAACAACGTTTCTATATACGCATATGAAACTCTTTTATAGCGCAAATGAGAATTAAAAAATATCTGCATCAGATATTAACATAAAGCAGCACATAAAAACACGCTTAGAATCGTAGAGAATAATCTCTCGATTAAACAGGAAAATACGAGGTTTGCTTAGCTAGTATTCAAAGTATTATTACATTGAAGTCGAAGAAAAGCCACTAAATGCATAGAATTTCGCTAAACGTTTTAGACCCCAGTCACGAATGCTTGTGATGAACAAGATTAAAGAGATGGAACATGAAAACTAGTTGAATGCATTTTAAAATGTTTCTTTTTTTGTGAATAGTTATTCTTGTAGATTAAAAGTTTCTCATGAAATAATCTTAGAACATAATCAAAGATGTTTTTATCGTGCTTAAAATTTTAAGCATTGCTTATTTTTTCTTTTCTTAAGATTTTAAAGTAAGATGTGTGATACATTTTTGCATAAAATAATTGGCATAACGTTAATGCAATAGGTAAGCAATATAATTTGTAAGGTCATCTATTATTTTTTATTTCTTCATTTAATAATTGAATTTTATTCAATATATTCTCTTTATTTTAGAGAGATGACATTGGCCACTCGAAGTTTGTTAATGGTAATTAGGATTTCTGATTTCACTGATTTTCCATTCCCGGGAATGTAATTGTCGTTCCTGAAATTCCCGAAAATACACTAAAGCTTCAAAAAATTTAAAAATAAGTTATTTTTAAATATTATCCATAATAATTATATAAAATAAGGAAAGTACAGTTTATTTCATCAATTTTTGATTCAGCTTCGACATAAGTTTTCAAATTTTTAAACATTTATATTTCTTTTAAAATCTAAAAATGCATGTTATATAACTATTAATAAAACTGAAAAATGGTTTAAAACGCTTAGTTCACGAGGTTATAAGAGGTTTAAGAGTTTCAGTTGACGAAGCGATGTTCGATAGACAGAGACAGAAACTGATTTGGCCAAAAAATTTCGAGGATTTACATTTTTCGCGACTGACTGGGAAAATTCTCACCAGCCTTTAGTAAGCGTTACTTTTTCTCTTATTACACTCTTACCCTACTACTGAGTAATGAAAATTCCTCCATCCAAGAAATTCGGGGTGAACAATCGTAAATTGCCGCATTACAGCCAGCTAAAATTTATATATCCGAGGTTGAAATCCGCAGTCAAGTCAAAAATAGCTGCTTTATAGATGTTTTAAACCTAGTTGTATTCCCGAGTAATCCCGGGAGTACAAAAAGTATGGAAATCTGGCAATTTTCAAAAACCCGGGATTGCGGGAGAGAAACCCTTATAGTAATAGATTAAAAATTGAAGTGTGTGAATGATATCTCCTAAGTTTTATGTAAAAAATTTGTCTCGGAAGCAGCCGACAAAAGAAATTAACAAAGAGATATTATGTCAAAGTGTTGCTATTAGAGGACTAGGCTAGTATGAAAAAGAAAGCAGAGTTTATGATACAGTAGTATACGTAAATCACTTTCAAGTACATGAAGAAAAAACAGATTTAATGGAGTTTAAACACAGGGCATCGGATTAGGGAACAAGTATTAGCGATATCGCTGCATTTGTGAAATGCTTAAGAGTAGATGTAGTGAACTGTATAATGACTGGAATGTTTGGCAGTATGTTTGGGTCTGAGCAATTGAGCAGTGGTCGTCACCGTGTGGTGAAAAATAGGTCGGAAAGGAGAATCCGTGAATTGTTAAAGAAAACAGAATGGTAAGAGTACAGTAATGAAACAAAATATCTTAATTAAAGATCACATCATAGCACAATGCTTGCCATAAAATGCATTATGGCTCGATGAATCCTATTTTAAGGTATCCGACTACGTTCGGAACCATGATTTTGCAAAAGCGTGTAAATGGATAATATTTATGATATTTAGCATAACTTAGATTAGACAATGTATATAAAATGGTTTTAAGGACAGTATGACAAAAAAAATTTATTTAAGTACACTATTTTGACAAAAAATTAACTTAGAATAACCTTTTTTCCAAATGTTCTCCTTTTGTAAAAAATGCTTTTATTGTATTAATATTTTGCCTGTCTATAGCTCAGATCTCTGTACAGAGGTTCAACTAGAATTTTTGAAACGCATAACTTGGAAGTCGGTTTATCCATGTTTTACGAAAACAGAAGGGAGAAATTTTAAGAAAATACGCCGATAATTATTTCAAATGGTTGCAACTCTGAAAATAATGTGAATTTTTCAAAAATCATAGTTGAGCCTCTGAACAGAGGTCTGAGCTATACACAGGCAAAATATTATTATAATAGAAGCCTTTTTTACAAAAGCAGAATATTTTGAAAATGGGTCATTCTATGTTAATTTTTAGTGAAAATATTTTGTACTTAAATAATTTTTTATTCTAACACTATTCTTAAAATAATTTTAAATACATTTTCTAATTTAAGTGACACTAAATATCATGAAAATTAGCCATTTGTGCGCTTTTTTAAAATGACGGTTCCAAACGTAGTTGGATACCTTAAGCTACATAACGTAGACGGGTAAGTTAGAATTTCGAAGAAACAGCATAGAAGCTTGGTGTTTAAATGCATTGTTGCAACACTTCAGGTTGAAGAAGATATTTTGAGGAATGTTTTTATTGCATGCTTTGGACACTTTGTGTGCACGGATGTCTTAATAGTAAAACCCTAACCATCGTTGCTGAGAAGTACATCCAGTGATATCGATGTTTATTCCAAAGGTACTTCCATCGTCCTGGGATAGTTATGGTATTGTGCAGGAATTTAGTTTGAAGAACTTGAAAAAGATTTTGTTTTGTATCGAGATGACTTCTGTGAGCTCCAGATCTTAATGTTATACAGCAATGACACCCCTTTAATTATCAGGCAGACGTCACTGGCCCCCAAAATTTTGAACATCCTCCTTGGAGTAATATTCTTGATCGAAATATACATGTTCTAGTTAGTTGTTTTTTATTGACGGCATTTTAGCGATCTAGTCTAGGATTAATTTTTCTGCCAGGCTTTTCTTAGTCTGCAAAAGAGGGAACTCGCAGAAATAGCGATGGGGACCCCTGGGGTACCACGGACCACAGTTTAAGAACCGTTGTTTTACAGTATTAATCTAAATGTACAACTACCCGATATCAGGTTATTGGAAAATGTATTTCTTCAACCATGGCTTGAGAATCACAAACGATTTATCAATATCTTTTAGAGTCCCTTCTAAGAAGAATAAAGGATGCAATAAAAATAAAAGGGATCCAAATGAGTCATTGACTGGATGGTTATAATAAAGTAGCGAATTAGTGTTCTGAACTAAACTCAGAGGCGCAACAGACCATGAGGGCCAAGGCCTACTTTGCCTGTATCAGTTTACTTGACCTTAGGCGTTGGGGTGCAAGTGCAGATGCTTCGGGTCAATCTGACACGAAACCCACAGTTCCCAAGCAAGCTTGGTACTCATTTACCGATGAACTGAAGGGATGAAAGGCTTATTCGACCTTGCCCATCCCGGGATTTGAACCCCGAACTTGTAGCGTTGAAGCTCGATATACTACCAACTGGGGCTTCAATCAGTGTACTCTAACTTGATTACCGCAAATTCCGGAGTATAACATGCACCTATAGTTTAAAACTGCATTTTTTTATATAATTTTTAGGTATGTTCGCCGTATAACGCTCACCCCCTTTTCTACGAAAGAATCTGAAATGTTGGTATACAATGCTCTTACGTTTTGAAGTCATTTATACGAGGTATTATCCCAGACATTTGAAAAAATAGTATACTTCTACAATTATAACTCTTTTAGTTCATAAGGCCTGTCATTTCTTTGAAATAAACAGTATTTCGATTTGTGTAGAAGTAATTTTTTTTATACTCATATATTTCGTTATTTTTAACGCTATCATTTTTATACCGGGGAGTACGCGCACCCTTAAACTTCGATCTTATTTTTTGTGTTAAAAGTGCGTGTTATACTCCGGATTTTACGGTAAATAAAAAAAAACATATTTAGTTCTAGGTCAGTAAAATTAAATGCAAGTTCTTATGCATAATTAATCCAAAAAACAATTTATTCACAAATTGACAGACATTCGAGCTTTAAAAAATAATCTGTGTTTCAAATTTTTTTCCTTAAACTTGTGTGTCGCTATAACTTTAAGGAATCATTTGAAGTAATTTAGAATAATGGTATAAAAATTGAATACATGGAACATGTGTATATTAGTTCAGACTGAGGTCATTTTAATTTTACAAACGGAAAACATTTCCCAACAGATCGTCATAAAAATCATTTTGTTGGACAAGCATCTCTATTACCGCCAAATGCAGATGTTTTCTTCGAGTTTTAATGATGATATCATACTAGGTTTTGTTAGAATAGTCCATTAACTTTAAATACATTGAAAAAGAAAGAGACACATACACATGAATCATTCATACACCTGTCACATACGTTAAGTCTGATGAAAAGGTACCACACCTTCCTCTTAATTTTTGAAAGGAGTCTTTATAATATAGATGCATTTATGTCTTTTGATAATACACGCTTTCCTTATAGTTTTAAAATTATGTGAGTAAGTGACCTAGTAAACAAAGGAATAAAGTAAAATTCATATAAAAAGTCGTTATATATCATTTAAATAATCAATAATATCTAAGCGAGAATTATCTGAAAGATGTGGTTTTTATTCTTTGAAAACTTACCAATGTTTTGAGATTGGTTTCTGATATAAAATCTGGTTCTTCCTTGTTTTATGAATAAATTAATTTAAATATAATTCTGTAAAAAGTTTTTCAGTTGGTGGCAGAATTTTTACATTTTAGGTGGCTCAGTAAAACAACGGGTTTAATGAAGAGCAAGGGTAGGTTAGTGATCCTGATTGGAAAATTTATTTCATACAGATAATAATGTCGTATAATAGATGACAGTCCTTGGGTTTCACGAAAGAACGAGAATTCCGGCACCGTAATGAATGGGTTAAATTCATTGCGGTCACATGATAAATGCAATCACGTGTTCTTCATTGATTTCACTGCTTACATTACACTTGTGCTTGTTGTTCTGCTTGTAAAATTTAAATAAAATCTCAGATTTGATAGTTTAATGAAAATTCTCAAATCTTAAGATTCTTCAACGAGTTTTTAAAATTAAAAACAAATCTTTAATTATACTTGCACTTTTAAATATCAAGTGCATTTTGTTTACTATGGGCTTTATAATTGCTGACAGAAATGTACTTTTTAAAAGAATGTTTCTGTGAAAGGAAAAAAAGTTGGCAACAGCGTAGTGCATGAATTGACTAGTTGGAACCACGTGCTTGTATTAATCATGTGACTATGACGTCACGAATTTAGCACATTGGGCATTAGAGCTTTCACGTAATTTGATTGCTATTACTAAAAGGCTCTTAAGTTTCTTCTCCATCATTTGATCATAATAAAAATTATACAATTTGTCATCTCTATACACCTCGTGTTTTTTTTCATATCCAGACAATACAAATCAATTTTTACATCTAATGACTGATGAAATATTCTTAGGTTAAACTTTGGAATGAAAAATAAAAAGGCATTTCTTAAAATTAGATGTAAACTAACTTTTTCTGTCCTAAGAAATCGAGAATGAAATGTGCTACAATACTGGTAATTTTAATCGAAGTTTCAAAGAAGAAATGATAATAGATATTCAAATATTGTAATTAAATTACGTATATATATATTAATTAAAAACAATTCAGCATTTCATATTGTAATGGTTTTCATTTTTAAAGTAATTTGTCTTAAACTTTGTTTGTGGACATATAAATTTGTTATGACTGTTTTTTTTTTAAGCATATTGTAAAAAAGCAAAACCGATTAAACAGTTTTGTTCTTATTTTATATAAAAATTTATTACGGAACTTTAAGAAGTGTTGATACGATAGAAGTGTGTGTAAAGAGATAAAAGTAAATAAATACTAACTCATATTGTGGAGAAGAGGGAATATTAAGAGATAATTATAACAAAAAATTTTTGAAAGTACAAAATCAAAAGTTTTTAATTGCAATCGAATTAATTATTAATTCAAAAGACATGTTTAATTTCTCCTTATTATTTTTGTGGTACAAATTTTTTCCGGAATATTCTTATTAATTTGTAAACTTGACCTTATAAGGAACATTATACATATCTTGATGCGCTCTTACAGCGGTCGTGACAAAATACTATGTATTTTCATGCATTTTTTTTTTCTCTTAATGTGAAACAAAAATCACTTAACATGAAAAGATTTCCCTTCTGAGAATGAAAAAAATACGGTAAACACTAGCCCCGCAGGCTTGATTTAAGAGGGGTGTGAAATGAAAGGGAGGTGGTTACACATGTTTCGTAGAAAGGAGGCTAACTTAGCTTTGGAATACCCTCGGAATATATATAGCCTATGATACGGGCCAATTTTGTTTATCTAAGTTAATTCCGCTCTTCACCTGTACAAATGTACCACATAAAAAGATCATGTCTCATTAGTTGTCTTCAGAATTCGGCAACGAGTACATCACTTGAGTAAAAATAAGTGAGTTAGTTTCGCGATTTTTTTTTTTTT